>LGRX02033716.1:0-39227 GCA_001247695.2 Cymbomonas tetramitiformis | reverse complement strand
AAATCCGTGAACGTAACAACGACAAGGCATCGCTAAATATTTCTACAAAGCATAGCAAGTTCTACAAACCGTATACCAATAATATATAATTCAAGAAACACTAATATTGTGTCACCGACTCACAGTGGCGAGCGAGTTGATATAAATGCATGTATGATTTAAAATGAAATTATTTTTCATGACATGTTATAAATTCAGATATATTTTCATATTCGCTGATAATCATATATTACTAATCCGACAGAACGACAGGGACCTGAAGGCGACCCGCGACACAACCCCATCCACCCCACTCTTTCGCCCCTTGATGATGGGGGTGATGGGGGACAGAGCAGGGAGTAGAGTGAGGGTTCGCTATGAAAAGAATGTGATAATGTGGGGTAGATTTTGAGGTGGGTGGATGGGGTATCCTGGGGGAGGCGTCGGTGGGTGTCGAGGGGGGAGGGGAGTCCGCGATGGGGAAGGAGGGTGGCGGGAGGGGGCTGGGCTGGCGGTGTGTGTGTGTGTGGGATGCTGGTGGGCTGGCTTTTGTTGGTCGATCTGCTCATGCCGTTCCAGTGTGGGGATGGGGATGGGGGTGGGGGGTGCAGTCGGCCCGGCGCAGGTCGGATTTTTTGGAAATCGACACAACTGGTTGTATGCAACGTTAAATAATTAATAATTGTATATTTATATAATAATAAAGGTACCCGGAGGTACATACGAAACGAGAGAGATCCGCGGTATCGAACCGTATCGAGAGAATCATAGCTGAACGACCGTGTCATCGGGACATTGGGGAAGAAGCTCAGTATGACCGAATGCTAGATCGAGATCGTTCACGTTCGGTTAGGGAAGATCGCGTAGGCCGAACGTCTACTTATTACGATCCTGAGAGACGGCATTATTGAAAAGACAAGAAATAGAAACCACCTAGTCAACGAACAGAGATGTCGGTATACAACACCTAGAGATGCATTGACAGTTTTACGATATATATATGTTTGTTACAAGTGTATTCGAAGCTACCGGAGTGTCCGGTACAACTTGGTATCAGTGTGGTTTCGGTCGCGACTTGCGGGCGTTTGGGGCGAGTTTACGCTCTAAAAACTGCGTATTGCTTTCAGGGAGCTACGGACCACGGGCGGGGACGTTTGGTATACCGTTTTATGCGCTTTATCAATGGCTTTTGGATCCTTGGGACGTCGACCTTACGCGATATGGCCTACTTGCGCGATATTGAGCTCTTATGGCGTCAGTGTTAACACTTAAATAAAGGACAGCAACTCATACTGATTAGCTGATATTCAGAACGCAAATACTGAATTTCACTAAAATTGGCGCAACTTTCATTTTACTTGTCGTGTCGGGTTGATACTTCTTGCACATTAAACTACGTTACAATTCGCCAACACTTACCGCAACATTACCGGCAATATCATGGGTGCTTATCGGCGCATGCCGGCTATAGCCAGCTAAACCGGCGATTTCCGGTAACCTGACATGTACGACGCCGGCCTGAACCGGCATATTGTGTTCAAGTACCGGGGTTGGCCTTGTGAATACTTGAAATGTATAACATTGCGTTTATTGGGTGCCCATAACGTTCAATAGAATAAAATGTAATATAATTTGCAGTTCCACAGAAATCGCTTCCCTTTGAGCCGATGCCATGGGTGCAATTTTGAGCTAGAACGCTTAGGGGGCGTTGGGATGGGCCCGGGAACGTGTCTAGTCAATAGCGATACTGCTGGAAGTGACGCCCCGACTGTCATTCCTGTAGTTAGGGTGTATGCCTGTCACCGGTCCCGGAACCCTAGACCCCGAACATATAACGGGAAGACTTCGCCTTTTTATCTATTCTGATTATCTGACTCACCGAATATACACCCCAGCTGATATATTCAGCAGGTTTGGTCCCACGCACTCTTAATTTTACACTGCGACGTTGGCCATGATTGGCTAAACACCGACGCTTGAGATGGGGTGAGGACCCGCGTTAGAGAGGTTTTCGGTATGGGCGGTATGGCTCAGTTACGGACGCGCGGTTGATTGGACATGATTGGGACGCGCGTTATGGCATCTTATTTTCCGTGCAGTATCGTTGGGCTGGATTTTGTTGTTTCTGGTCACTAGTACACCGTCCAGCATTGATCACGTCCTTTCGTCCCACACGACCGCGTATTATTTGCTGTTTCCCCGATTTATCCTCGACGACCCGCCACGACTTGCAAGCCGTCGCCCAAACCGTTGGCCTCACCTCGCATTATTCACCTCGCCCTGTCTCTGTAGTCATTTCATCATGGGCACTTCTGCGAGATCTCACACCGCGGGAGCACGCCGCTCCCTAGTTACCATTTTCGACGATGCCGCAGCCAGACATGCGACAACACCAGCCACTCCTACAGTTGCGACTGCACCGGCTGCCCAATCAGCGGGGGCAATGTTCCTCGACGCGGTCAGACGTCTGGCGAAGGAGTCCTTCGACGAGCGTGCCGCCAAGCTCGTCATCAAGAAGGTGTACGACGACAAACATGGACGTTTTGATGGTACGGAATCGAACGTCAGCTCCGTTTTCGCCCGTCTGGTTCTGGCGCTACGGGACATTTTCGTCACTGAGGAGGCCGCGTTTTCTTCTCTGTTCGACCTGGAAGATGCCACGCTGCCCGTTCGCGCCGAGGCGAACAAGCTACTATTTTCGACACTGGAGTACATTATCGCTCCGGTGTCGCCCGCAGCAGACTGGATGGAGTCTTCGGCGGAGGCACACCCGTTTGATGGGAAACGGGTGTTGCTGGAGATCGCCAGGATGCTTCTGGATTCCGGCGGACCCTTTCAGGGCACCGCAGACCTTCTGGCCATCAAGATCACCCAGTTCGACCCGTCGCGGACTATCGCCGCTTTCAACGCCGCTCTTCGGTCTGCTCGGCGAAAGAGCACCCTCGACGACATGGAGGTCAAGTCCCTCTTCATCAAGGCCCTCGACCCCATTTTCTTTGCCCCAGTTGTCAACCGGCTCCTGTTACACGACCAGCGTGCGGCGGAGTCCCTTGCCACCATTCAGCAATGGACCCGTGAGTGCTACGCACAAAACGGGACGGAATCGCACGTCCCGGCTGCTGCGCGGAAGTACTCCGCCCTCGCCCTGACTGGACAGCGCGACGACGAAGACTTCAAGACCATCTTCAGCGAGCTCTGTGACCAGCTCTTCGACATGAAGAAGGAGATCAAGGCCCTTCACAACCGTATCGACGACACCAAGGGTTTCACGACCCGCAACGACAAGAAGAACGCCATCAGACGAGGTGGGCATGGTGACGGCAAGTCGGCAACCGCTTCGCTGCGACGCCTCTTCCCGATGAGCACGGCAACTTCCCGTAGACCTTCCGTGGGAAGCCTTCGAAGAAGATGGCTTTCCACAAACCCACCGGTACGTTCGTTCCATTGTGCGGGAACCCTACATGCTCCGCTACGGCGGAGAAGCATTGGCATCGGGACTGCCCGAACGGCGGGCCACGTGGACATGTTGGCGCACACGGCTTCAGCGTTGCGGACAGCGAGCATGACGTCTTCGCCACGCTGTTCCAGAACGCCATGGAGAGCAACGACCCCGCTCGTTTCGACGCCGTCTGCTACATTGCAGACGGCAAACCGGAGCTCTACGACACCGTCTACGCCTTCGCCTTCGCTGTCGCCGAGGAGCGGGTGCCCGACACCATCGAGGAGTATCTGCTGGGGTGCTGCCAGCCCGCTGACACCCGCTTCGGGGTCTGCGCGGTTGGTGGTGCTGTGAACATCAACAACTTCAAGGTCCACGACAAGGTCCATGCCGACGCTCTGGCCGTGCCACCGCCGCCAGCACCGCCTACCGCTCCGCAGTCGGTGGTGTCCGACGAGGGGGTGTACCCCGTCAGCGCGTTGCACGCCCATGAGCCGCACATGTCCTTCATGGACAAGTTCGCGGTACATTTAGACCTGACTGGGCCGGAGCCGACCCTTGCGATGCACTGCATGGGGCCCGTTGCGCCCGTGAACTCTGTTTCAGTGGCAGCGGAGGACTCCGACGATGACGACGAGGGTCTTCCGCCACCACGGCAGACCTTGGGGTGCGGCAGACCGCCGATGGGTTTTGGGTTCTCCGCCCTTACATCCCTCGCAGTCTGCATGCTCTTCCTTGTTTGTGCAGCTGCTGTGCCTACCCAAAGTCACTCCACGCAAGAATCATCAGCAACACCGGAGCACATCGGCGACGAGGTCGGTGGTGCTGGTGTGCTATCACCCACGGCCGTCCCGCCGGCGCTCTATTGGCGGCCGGAGGGGTGGTACCCCAACGACCATGGAGATTACCTCGGCTCCCTTTGGACACGGTACCCGGGTTCCTCGCAACCGCCCGTAGCGGCTCCGACCCTTCCCGTGCCGCCCTCACTGGGTGGTGCTCCACCGTCACCGGACTATGTACCACCCACCTCAGACGGGGAGGACGAGGATGAGCCTTCTACCGGAATATCCTAGTTCACTAGATATCAGAGGTACCGAACTGTGTGTGGATACACTCAATAGATAAATAAACCCTAAGCTAGATATACCCGGAACGGTCTCGGACGGTTTCGGAGTCTAGCCTACCTGTGACACAGCGTGTGTCACAGCACGAACCTATAGATCAGTCAGCAGTCCAGTGCTGGCCTAGGAGTCTGTCATAGGGGCGCTACACCGGGACTCCCGGTCAGGGCTGCCTATACAGATTTCAGCACACCACCCCAACACTGTGGGTGGCGACTGTCTAGGAGAGTCAGATAATGTAAGATAAGTCAGGGCAGGAGCCAGGTTGACATACCTAACTGCTAATCCAACTGTGCAATTCTGAAACACAAATTGGAAACCCTCTAGCTATCACAGGTGCAGAAACCTACGGGCATTGTGCACCCGCTAAACAACTGAAAAGCACCGAGCCAGCAAGCCAGAAGATAACTTGTAGATGTCGAAATCAAAACCATAAACCAGAAAAATTGTTGAAGTCACCGGAGTTCCGCACACCACCATGTTGGTGTGCATCCAGAGTGAACAAGAAGTCAATCGACAGCACCAAAGTAGTTAGCGGTGGCCACACTCAAGTCCGATCCGAAGGGAGGGTTCCCGAAAGGACCTCTCTCATGTAGAGCCATACCGTAAAAGAAGGCCATGTCGAAACTCAAATCTGCCTGAGCAAGGCCCTGAAAGAGGTCAGGGGGCTCAGGCGGCTCAAGCGGTGGCACATTGTCAGCCAACAAGAAACCCTGAGCCGGGTTCACTGAATCAACAAAATCATTCGTAAAGTAAAACGACGGAGTTTCCCAATCGAGATCATCACCAGGCGAAGGCATCTCCGTAACCGATGCAGAAGCTGACACAGCAGAAGCCGTGGAAGCCGAAACAGCCACACCTGCAAAAGAAATGCAGAAGAGGGAAAGCACCGCGAGAGCCCCGATCGCCGGCTTATCAAAGCCGAAAGGTGGCACACCGCACCCGACAGCACCGGCCGGAGCCCGCGGCTTCACAGCGAAAGCGCCGTCCGCGAAGTCCTCGTAGTCATCCGTGTCGTAACCTGTCAGGTCAGACGGGTGGACGGCGGCGTGATTAACCGTCTGCACGAAGCCTCTGAACTCACCGCACGTCGCCTCCGTGGTGGTCACCCGCGCCGATTGAGTTAGCGCGGGCCCCACATCCTCCACCTGCGAGACAGGCATAGCAGGGCCGGCACGGCGGACGCCGATGCCGCCGCACCACCTGCCGGAACCTGCCCCTCCGGTGTGATCCCCGCCGCAGCGGTAGGGCCACACACCAGAGCCGACGCATGCCCCTCCGCCCCGCTCCCAGGAATGAAAGATGCATGGGTAAAATGTACCTTGTCTTGGGCGGCCTGAACCTCAGAGGTGAGGGCATCAAGCCGCTGCAAGATGTCCTCGTCGTCCGTGCTGTCAGCCGTAGGCTGCACGCTGAAGCCGTAAGCCGACACGTCGATGCCGCCAACCCCGCCCGCGGAAAGCACGGCGGGAGGACCGTAAGCCGACGCCGCACGGGCGAAGGCCTCAGGTCCATCATCTGCAGCCTCCTGGAACACCTGTACAAGTGCCAGGGTGTGGAGACCCTCCGCATCCTCCTCCTCAATAGGAATGCAGAAGGCCGCCGCCGTGGACGACGAATGCTGGCGCCCACCACCAAGAGGGCAGTCGCGGTATGCGTGATATGCGTCACCCTTGCCCGCCTTGCGGCAGCGGTGGCAGAGGGGCTTCGCCTTCATGTTGTCCCTGCCGAAGCCCACAGACGGTGCCGCGTGCACACCCACCCGATGGCCGCGCGGATGCTGCTTACCCCGCGGTTGTTGCTGGTGTTGCCGTTGAACCGCGCCCGCACGATTGCCATGTACGAGCTCCTTCAAAGCGGTGATCTCGTCGAGGAGCACGGCATACTCAGACGACGTGATAAGCGCGGAGGGCTTCTCACCCGCCCCCAGCGCCTGCTTCTCACGCACTGCCGCCCCATCGTCCGACTGTGCCCAGGCCTGGAAGATGGCCACGACGAGAGCCTGAAGCGAGCGGAGAGTGACCCCGCTGAGGTCACCCGCAAGCGGATAACGCACCTTCACTGCCGCGTAAAAGATTGGGTCGACGCGGTTGTAAAGCGAAAGCTTGCGGGTCTCGTCGGTGGGCCGCCAGTCAGGAGCGCGGTTATCCCGCACTAGACGTTGCTCGCGAGCCAAGATCGGCTGCGGGTCAACGCCTGCGGGATAACGAAGAGCCGCGTGCTCCTGCTGGTGGCTCTCACGTAGGACGACCGCCGGCACGCTCCCCTTGATGATGTCGATGAGATCCCGACGTCCATCTCGGTCAGCCGAAGAGTCCGTACCCCGAAGCCAGGTGTCAGCCACAGAGTTCCGCTCCACGACGAGGGCCAAGACGTCATAGAGGAGCCCATTAACCTTCTCGATAACCAGAGAGGTGGGGTCGTCGAGGTCAAAGGAGGCCAAGTCCAGCCCAGCGGACTGAAACTCGGTCCAAAGTTGCACCACCAACTCGGAGAGGCGGTCGGTGTCGTCGGTGCCACGGTAATGATGCTTCTTGGAACCAAGGATATCCTCGCGGATACCCTTGACCCAAGCCCGATGTAAGCGCCCCTTGATGTATACCGCGTCAACCGCTGCATGCTGGTCGACCAGGTTCTTCCGCAACGCGACAGCAACGTCGGTGTTGCTGGAAGCAGCAGGGTACACCACCGGTGGGGTGCTAGCGGTCGGAGTGTCCCGAACCGCATCCAGAAGCCGTATTGAGGCGTCCAAGTCGGAATCCCTCAATAGGCGTTTGCGAGCTCTTGTAAATGCTGCCATACTCGTGAAAGCCAGAGAAAAGATGATGCGCGGCTGCACGTTTGGGTGTTGTGGCAGAAATGGAGGGTAGGCGTAACGGCAGAACGTGCGGAGAGGCGAAACGAGCGTGGGGCACTTGCAGATGTCGTCGTGGTCAAAGGCGTCCGGAGCACAAGCCCAAAGTACGTAAACCAGCGGGATCAGGGCAGGTAAGATAACGTAAATGAACATTGCCAAAATCGAGCAATAGCAACGCGCGGTGCCCATGACCCGCAGCCCCAAAAGACGTTTACCGTAAAGCCATGTCACAAACCCTAGTCGCACCTCCTCAAGCGGCTGCTTAACCAATCATGGCCAAGATAGCAAGTGGAATAAAAGCGTGGATGGGGCCACGACCTACCGGAATATCCTAGTTCACTAGATATCAGAGGTCCCGAACTGTGTGTGGATACACTCAATAGATAAATAAACCCTAAGCTAGATATACCCGGAACGGTCTCGGACGGTCTCGGAGTCTAGCCTACCTGTGACACAGCGTGTGTCACAACACGAACCTATAGATCCGTCAGCAGTCCGGTGTTGGCCTAGGAGTCTGTCATAGGGGCCTGCACCGGGACTCCCGGTCAGGGCTGCCTATACAGATTTCAGCACCTTCTTCTTCAATCGAGCACAGGACCCGACTGGTTGCACACGGTGCAACTGACTACGGCAACATCGGCACTTTCTCATTTTGCTCTACGCATGATTTGTCAAACAGTGGTACCAGCTCTCCTGGGCGCTGTAACAGTGGCACCGGCTCTCCCGGGCACTATCGACGTGGCTAGAGCTGACGGGATTGGATTAGCCTGCCTCCATATCGAGATGCTGCTGGTTCAGGTTGCCCCAAGGGTTAGGGTTTTAACTGTATCTGTATTTTGCAGTATGCCTCACCGACTGCTAGTTTCAGGAGTTACCCTGCCAGAAAGGACAGGTTCTCCTGTAGGATGCTTATTTCCACCGAAGCTGAGTAGGTGTTTGTTTCAGTTCCGTGACCACCTAGTTTGCCAGTCACCGCCCTAGGTGGTGTGCTGGAAGTGACGCCCCGACTGTCATTCCTATAGTTAGGGTGTATGACTGTCACCGGTCCCGGAACCCTAGACCCCGAACATATACCGGGAAGACTTCGCCTTTTTATCTATTCTGATTATCTGACTCACCGAATATACAACCCAGCTGATATATTCAGCAGATACCATGTGTGCCTCGACAAGTTGCCAAACATGCATTTGGTGCTCATAAACGTGAAGACATGTGCAATAGCTGATATTCATACTGATTGTGGCTAGATGTCTTTTAAGTGTTCGTTAAGGGCGAAAACGGCTTATTTTCGGTCTTGTGCAACTTATAACGCGGGGAGTTTGGGGCGGAAGTAACGTGTTTCCAGCGGTGTACATAAGCTTTGGATCGACCCGAAGGGATCCCGCGCCTCATATACGGCTTTGGTGCAACTTTTGTGTTCGGATGCTAAGATCATCTTTCGTTTTTGCGACTTTTTGGACTTTTTCCGGCTTTTGGCGGTTTTTTCGACCTTACTTCGAGTTGTGCCGCCGGAGGATAAGCAGAAATTTTCGGAAAGTTGAAAACGGAAAAAAAACATTCTACCTCACAGTCTTAGAGTGCACTTTGGGGCCCTTAAACCCTAAATACAGCTCATATTTAAGGTTATTTGGGGGATAGTGATTCGCCTTCGTTATTTCGTAACTTCGCGCTACTTGTTGGACGACGACGTTGCTCAGCCACCTTCCACACGACCATGGACCACCACCTTCACCCCTGCAAGCCTCGGGCACTGGCCATACGGGTGCACCCTTCCCTGCGGGCCCGGATATGCCGGAGGGGCAGCTGACGGCCTTGGGTATGCCTCTCACCTCCCCGGAATACATCGTTCGCCAGCGGGTGCAGAGTGAGGCGTACGGCAGCGTGGACCCATGTCGTGTCACGACCCAGCCACGGCTCTCTGCCTACCCCATTGTTGAGGCCCTCCACCGGCCCTCTCCCCTTTCCCCCGAGGAGTGTACGCAACGCCCTCGCCGTATGCACCACGGGGTCAGTCGGCGTATGCTGAGCCCTACCCCCAAGTGCAGTCGATGCCGTTGTAAGGGGGGGGGAGGGGGGTCGTACCCTGCGTTGCTCAGGGGTGGACACTCCTCGGTCGCGGAAGCAGACAGAGCAGCGAGGAACTGGTGCCTCTTCAGTCTTCAGTCTTCCTCTTCATCTTGGTTCAATACCTCTATGACGTTCGGGTTTTTGGCAGCCTTGGTACCATTCACGCGTGACACCGAGGCCCTCAGATGTGCCCTCGAATTTAAGCTCTCACCTTGCCCCCCCCCCAACAACCACCCCAAATACTTTATTTCGGCAACCCTCTAGCATCTTGGGATGCTTTACACGCCGCTTGAATCGAAGTGATTCGGCCTATGCGGCCAGATTAGTCACCTCAACCAATCAGCCCCAGCCCCCCCCTACGCTACGGGGCCACTTTCGACAACCTTATATAACACCAATTTGCACTAAAATTAGGGCGGCACAGGGCAAGCCCTTGCTCCCAAATTCACTCCACACCTCTCATCTTATGTCCTTCGCAAGTGGGCACCTGCCCCTTGCCATCTACGTCGCGCTAGAGCCCGAAGCATCGAACTCGGTGGTACCGACCTGCCCACACCCGTGTGGGGGCTAACCGTCATAGAGATAATAGTAATAATAAGAATAGTATTAATAATAATAAAACATTTACGTCGATGGGTAAGGCAAAGCCTTCGGAACTAACAAGAAGTGATTGTTCCCCCACATTCATAACAACCTGCAAAGAGCATTTTGTAGGAAAGCTACATTCCACTAGAGAGGACGAAGAGGTAGCAAAAGGGCACTGCACTAGCAAAGGCATGTCGGCCACCACAGTCGTCGGAGGCATCAACAGGGTCAGGCGGAGTTGGTGCTAGGCGGAGGTGGCGAATTGGGCAAAGGCGGAGGTGGAGACGGTGAGTGTGCCCCGGGGCGCTCTGGCCCCGGGCAGTGGTGCCCCCTAGTCCAACGAGATTAAGATGCATCATTGCATCTCCTTTCCGCCCGTTCTAGACAACGAGTTCTATTGAACGGTCAAGTTCGTCGCCTCAACCGATGACGGCACAATCATGGCCCTCCGCGGGACCATACGAAAGCAGTGTATGCCAACTCGCGCAACACGGGCAGCCGTGGCACGAGTGCCAAGGACGCCGTCATCGAGACCCGCCCACGGACTCGAGGACCTCACATCCGAGCAAAAAAAGGCGCCATTCTCGAGGCCGCCACGGGAAAATTGCCCTCCCATCCAAACCCATGACAAGAAACATCTCACGTGTGGGCAGAAGGGTGCGTGTTCGGTGCAGCAAAGGCACAATGGCAGGGTCGAATTCCATAGCGTTCGGGTCAGAGCGTTCGTGCCGTTGCGGTGCCCCCCGAATAAGTGCCAAAAGCCCTCCGCCCGGTAAGGTATTGGCATCACGATTTCCCGCGTGGTGGTCCGCCGGGTAGTTGTGGGTCTCAGGTGCATGCTGGCCATCGATGTGGTAGCGAACGACGCGCTTACTACTACGGAGATTTCATCTAAGGGACGGCGGCGTGTTCACCGTTCTTTGCGACATCCACGGCAAGCCCGACGCCATCAACCAGGAGTCTGCCTACTCCTAAATAACGCCCATGGACAAGGAGGTTGCCAATAAGGGAGATATCGGAATTACCGTATATGTGTATTGAACACCTTGTTGTTTTATTTTTTGCAATAACATTTTTATGGCGTAATTTTCATTCGACTATCGTTATTTGTTTTAGGTCGCCTATGATGAGGGGGAAATTTCAGTATTTACGGACAGTACCTGAAATGGGTTTTTCGCGCGCGTGAAGTGCTTCGATGCACAAGTATAGCATTCTCCATTCGATCAGGAATCGACGAAGATTTACAAATGTTTGTTGCACGCTGTCCCTTAATGCATATTGCGTTGACAATGGTAAAAGTGAAAAGGGGAAGGTCTAGCAAACAAGTATATATATTTTTTCACAATGACGGTTCACATGCTGTCTACAGAAAGTCGTACATTAGCGAACGAAGAACTCGAAAACTTGACAACACAATCGTCTCCGAATTTAGACAGTAGGATCTTCGACCGGAGGAGAGAGTCAGTGTGGTTTTATCTGTTGGTCCTTGTGGTAGGAAAAACTGATGGCACAACCGGGAGATGTCTCGAACGTGGCACTACGATTGCGTGAGATTGACGCGATTGCAGAAAATACAGTAGCTGAGCCAGTGCTAGTGTAAGTGCTCCTGCATGAGACTCCAGATCATCCATTTGGTGTCCCGGCCATGGCCAGGCCTATCCTCAAGTAAATTGTGAGCATGATTGCACGTAATTATTGGCAATTATGCGCGTAATTACAGGTACTTATCAGTACTTGTTGATCATCTTTGGCATTATTGGTAAATTTTGGAAATGGAGAATTGTAACGCGGCAATTACGGTATACCCTATAATTTAGTGGAGGAAAAGCCTGTGGCCTACACTTGGATTATGCGGTAGCTTTCTATACATTTACAAGATGACTGAATATCACCTTCACACGCGCGCTACCGGTATAGCCAATCCTGGTAGGGTTGTAACTACAATCGTACTGTATCCGTAACCAAAGCATATGGTATAGTTATGTCGTCTTATTGTATATATACGTATATGTGTGTATGTGTGATACATTGACAATAAAGTTATCAAAATGTTTGTGTCACAACGGTTTGCTGTCATTGTGCCACATAAGAAGGAAATAAAGCAATTCAGTTAATGATTCAATAATTGTTACGATGACCACCTCAACGACAGAAAATCAACAGACTTTGAAGATGTATTGTTTCCATCCCCTAAACCGAAATTTCAGCTAAATGTACATTTCTTGTATTTTGGCAATCAAAATCAATAATCAAGAAACTGTAGGCACCAACATCACGGCTAATTCTGACATGATAGAGGCTGCCTTCCTTCGCATTTCCGCCATGATTTATAATGATGATGACGACGATGATGATGCCGATGATGTGTGACCTATTTCAATGAAAATCAGCTACGGCCTATGTGGCTGTGATCGCATTGCAGATTTCGAACGCTTAGCCAACACTGGCGTATGCGCTGACTTCACAGACTTTGTTGGGCTTGTTGGAATCTCCATTGAGGAATAAATGTTTGCAGATCTCCCCTGGAGCCGAGTACCCCAAACCCAATAAGGTTCTTTGAGGACGATCACTGCTATCCACGGGTGGACAACAAAAGACCGCATATGGAGTGCTCCAACTGTAATCAAAAGCGGTAGACATACAGGTGTACTGTTCCAACGAAAAACTGCTATAAAGCTACGCGGCAACAATGTTCAGAGCGTATACATCAACAAAATCAAGCAGGGTTAAAGTGCCAAACAAAGTACATGGATGGCAGCTGAGCGGGGAAGTGTTGTGCCTGACTCATATTGCGGTTGACCAACAATTGCCGATCCTGCAAGAGCTTCTTGAGCTCGGGCAGCATTGATTTGATTGGCTTCACCGTGATCTCAATGGAATCAATCCTAAGATTCTCTGCTTTATTATCCAACTCTAGCTGCATCTCTGCCTTACTGACTTTGTTTTGCAGCTCCAAATTTACCTGTCCAACGAGGAGCAGTGCACTCCGATCATCAGAGATCAAAATTGTGCGCAGGGCCACACCACAGGGCAAAAACGATAATGCGGCTCATAGCATTTATTCTTCACCGTCGTTATAATTTCGCTGCAACTTGGAGGGATTGCCACTGCAACCACCCAGACAAGAAAACGATAAAAAATTGGCGTCGGCGATGCTGGTCGAAATGCTGCTCAGTTGTTCAAAGTTCTGCAGCAGCCAGTGCGGCCATGAAGTGCCCGAGATCGGAGGGGGCCTGAAAGAGATCTTCGGGTGATTTTCCACTCGGGCATCCCACACCGGAGCGATCGTGCTGAGCCCACAGACCTGATTTATATCGGCCTTCATCTCGAGCTGCTGAACAACTTCCCGATACCGCTTCGTCACCTGCACACATCTCGTTCCGCCCCCTTTCCAATGTATAAATCAAATGGTACTCCATAAGTCTTCGAATCCACTGCCATCGCAGTCAACAGAATAAGACCCGCCACACACCCCCCTTAATAGATAGCAAGGCGCACACCCAGTGGACACCAGCTGCTAGGTCAATCGTCTGTGCATTAAAATCACTATAATGCAGCCATCTCTGTCGTGGCAAGACACAAGATAACGTGCTGGGTATGTGTGCGGGTAAGCACTCACTGCATCAACCACAAGTTCTCTGTAGCCACAGAGCGCTTCGGCCAGGGTCTGAGTCTCAGGCTGCTGAGACGCTGGTGGGGCCACGTTAGGCCACGCGCTCTGAAAATGACATTGCGAGGCTTTGGGACCTACCTGCTCTGCGGAGGCTCTAGTGTCCAGGTCCGTCCTGAGATGCTCCAGGTGCGTCTCTACACGGGAGATCCCAGTATCCGTAACGGCTGCAGTGCTCGCCAGAGACGCTTTCAACTCCGATAGAATATCTGCATCTGCCCGGTCCATCCGGGACTGCAGCTCAGCCATCCTTTCCTGCACCCCAACCTCACCACCCCTCAAGCCCCTTCCTATAATGCATTCTGGGTCATCCCTCTCAGCCCCCTTTCTGCACCACGTCCTTCCTCTCCTGCCGCTGACCTCACGCCTCTGCCTCCTCTCCACCCCTTGTTGTCAGCAGCAAGGAAACAACCATTTGAAAAATCCGCGAAGAAGATTCTCCCTACACTGCCCTGCTCTGCTTGCATCTCGGCTCTGCGTTGAGTCACCCAGCCAATGGCAGCGCATAGCCTTTACTCTCTCATCTCGGCCCTGCGTTGAGTCGCCCAGCCAATGGCAGCGCGCCTTTACCCTCTCTCATCTCGACCTGCGTTGTTCGCGCCCAGCCAATAGCGGCGCACAGCCTTTACGCTCTCATCTCGGCCCTGGTTGAGTCGCCCAGCCAATGGCAGCGCATAGCCTTTACTCTCTCATCTCACGGCTCTGCGTTGGTCGCCCAGCCAATGGCAGCGCATGGCCTTTACTCTCTCATCTCGGCCCTGGGTTGAGTCGCCCAGTCAGTGCTGGCAGCGACGCACCCGCCTTTTACGCTCTCATCGCGGCCCTGCGTTGGGTCGCCCAGCCAATGGCAGCGCGCCAGCCTTTACTTTCTCATCTCGGCTCTGCGTTGGTCGCCCAGCCAATGGCAGCGCATAGCCTTTACCCTGTCATCTCGGCTATAGTTGAGTCGCCCAGCCAATGGCAGCGCATAGCCTTTACTCTCTCATCGCGGCTCTGCGTTGAGCGCCCAGTCAATGGCGAAAACATAGTAACTACTCTCTCATCTCGGCTCTCGTTGAGTCGCCCATGGCTGCTTGCGTGCGCAGCCTTTACCCTCTCATCTCGGCTCTGCGTTGAGTTGCCCAGCCAATGGCAGCGCATAGCCTTTACTCTCTCATCTCGGCCCTGCGTTGAGTCGCCCAGCCAATGGCAGCGCATAGCCTTCACTCGACTCAAATCTCACGAGGGCATTGCTGCTGCGTCGCTGTTAATTGACATTAAGATGAGATTGGCGTTCTTTCGCCTGCCTCCGCTGGAGGCGCACTCTGGGCTGCCCAGCGAGGTAGCGAGTGCGGACGGGTGCTCACCACATGATCCGAGGCTTGCAGACGCTGGGCATCCTGCAAGGTCTTGATGACCGCCTGGCGGCTCTCGCGCTCCTCACTCACAGTGCCTATCACGTCCTCTTTGCGCTCAACCTCCTCTTTACTCATACGCTGGTGCAGCTCTTCCAGCTGCTGGCGAATCTGCATCCTCATACCCCGCAGAACGTCGGCATACGCTGTATACGATTGTGCAGAAGAATGGGTGTGCCTTCCGCTGCAGGGACTTGCTTGAGCCAATGGCCCGCAAGCCCTCCGCTGCAGGGAGTCTACGCGAGCGTCACTACATGCTTCTGCAGAAGCTCAGTCACTTGCTAAAATCGGATCAGGAGCTGCCAGCTCTGAATCACCAGATCTCCGCGCAGTTTCCCCTCCGTCTCCATCTTCTTCTCGACGTCCATGTCCCTTTGCTCGGAGTGGCAGCGAAGTGCATCCACCTCCTGCCCCCGGGAGCCCTCCGCCCACACACACACACACAAGAGGGTCTCAGTGCCGGGCAGAGACAGGGTGGGGGGTAGGTGGGAACGGCAAGGGGACACGCGGATGAGATCAAAGGATCGGATAAAAAAGGGGCACAGTCAGATACTGACGGTCAGCGGCGGCAAGCACATTGGTCGCATGAAGTCATCGAAAGTGGCAGCGAAAGTGGGTCATGCAAACTCGTCCCCTAAGTAATGCGAACCACCAGAAACATTAGACTAGGGGCCAGCACGTGCCCATGAAAGGAGCAGCGAGAAGAGTGCTCGGGGCAAAGAGGGGCGGGGAGCAGCTAGAAGAGTGCTCGGGCAAGAGGGGCGGGGAGCAGCTAGGAAGAGTGCTCGGGGGAAAGAGGGGCGGGGAGCAGCTAGAAGAATGCTCGGGGCAAAGAGGGCGGAGCAGCTAGAAGAGTGCTCGGGGCAAAGAGGGGCGGGGAGCAGCTGGAAGAGTGCTCGGGGCAAAGAGGGGCGGGGAGCAGCTAGAAGAGTGCTCGGGGCAAAGAGGGGGGAGCAGCTGGAAGAGTGCTCGGGGCAAAGAGGGGCGGGGAGCAGCTAGAAGAATGCTCGGGGCAAAGAGGGGCGGGGAGCAGCTAGAAGAGTACTCGGGGCAAAGAGGGGCGGGGAGCAGCCTCGAAAAGTCAAGAGTCGGTTCGGCCATCCTTACATCGACGAGGGGTTTACACGATCCCAGAGAGGGGCTGGGGTGACGGCCCTGCCCTCGGCAAAGCAGCCCTTAGGCACTGCAAGGAGGCTCCATCCCCAACGAGGCCTCGAGCCCCGCGGCCTAATCCGAGAGCTGCAGTGCCCCGCAGCCACATCCGAGGGCTGCAGTGCCCCGCAGCCACCTCCGAGGGCTGCAGTACCGGCCTGGCGCAGCAACGGAAGAAAGAATCAGAGGCGGGCGAGAACGCTCAGAGACGGCCGCTTTCCAGGCATCAGGGCGGGGCGCGCCTTCATGCAGGTGGCCAGCTCCGTCTCCAGGCGCTGCCTCACCGTGTTCTGCACAGCGTTCAGTGCCTCTCGTCGCGTCAGCACCTCCGCGCCGAGGCTCTTCTCAGCGCCTTCCCGCAGCGCCTCATCCGCCGCCTGGGTCCGCCGCGTGGCTCCATCCGTCAACCCACCACAGCCGCCCTCGCTCTCGCACATCTGCCAGCGCGATGCAAGCAGGCTGCACTGCGAGCAGGCTCCTATGCGCCTGGCACTCAGCACTCAGCACTCAGCGCTGCAAGCTGTGCTGTGCTGTGCTATGAGCCTGCATAGCAATGTGCATGACAATACGCATGTGAAATCGTGGCGACTAAAATATGCACCAGTGATGATCAAGCACTCCTCGTCAGCCGGGATACACACGCATCATTTATTCCGGGAAAGGGAATCAATGATCCGCTCCTGGTACCACTTTAACGTCCAACACAATCTCTGACTGACCGTCTTCGAGAAGATGGTACGAACACACACTCCAAAGAAAGAAGGCGTAATCATAACAGACCCTCTTTTATCTCAGAAACATAAACAGAACAAAATATCGGAATCGATAAGTGCATCAGACTACCAATCGTCTCTCCGACGGAAAACCTAGGAAAGAGCAACAACAAACTGATCAAGACAAGGACCCCAAGCCTAAAGTCAACCAAGTGATCCCCTCGAGAGCTCACGGGAGAGAAACCCATCCACAACCATTCCAGCAGGGACGAGCTGGAATGCGGACTAGCATCCTGACGGCAACATGCTAGTGCATTCCAGAAGCAGACGATCGCAGAAGTCGTTGCCACCTCGAGACTAAGTAAGCGCCCCAACCGAGAACGCACTCAGCTCGGTTCCTCGCCTTCCGGCCGCAGAGACCTCTGCTCTGTCGCCGACGACGAGTCCCCTAGTCAGCGATTGCAAAACCGACTTTCACGCACGCTGCGCGCTACACCAAAGCAAACGCTACTCATCAGGTGAACTCTTGGCAGCCTGCCGTCTTCTCCGCACAAGCCGCACCTTGCGCTCCGCCACCTCGAGCTCGATGTGCTTCAGCAGATCCCTCTGGAACGCCTCCAGCTGCGATCTCGTACGCGCTGATTGTGCGGCCATCTCCACCTTCAGGCTCCCCGCCTCCGTCTGCAGCGAGCTTGCCCATGCCTCCTGCGCCGCCACCGCCTCTTCCCCCACCCCACGGATGTCTTCGCCCCCTGTGTTGGAAATTTCCCCCCTGGGCATCCTCTAGCCCAGAGTCGGCCATCCAGACGGGAGCCTCCGCTGCGAGTAGCAGAGTGCTCGACCCGCAGGACCCTTCAGGCGATGTGATGCCAGGGCACTGAGCAGAATCTACTGCTGCGCTGCTCACGCTGTGTTTGAGGAGAAGCGAGATTCCACTGGATCCGCCATCCTGCAGCCCTCGCAGCGAGGTTTTGTCAGGTCCCTGCACCGAGCCGCACGAGCCGCACCAGGCAGCGGAGCCACGCCCTCACCTTGAGGGGATGTCAGCGCATTGCCATGAGGGGAGACTGGGCGCCACCTGGACCTGCTGCCGAGCGTCCCCTTCGGCCTTGCTGATGCTCTCATCCGCCTTCTGCAGCGCCTACCGGACGGGGAACCGCAGGCCGCCCAATCCCCGAGCCCCAGTAAGAGGGCGGCGCGGCCAGAGGGGGAGGGCAGGCGGGGACTGGATCCCGAGGTTGGGTGTGTCAAGAGGCGTCAGGATGGAAGCCGGCGAAAGCGGCGTCGATGCGCCGAGGAGGAGCCAGAGCCGAAACTGCCGGCAGTGCGGGAACCCAACGGCAAGGAAGGGAAACTCGTTGTGGTTCCAGGGCAGAAAAGCGAATCGCGCTGCATCGCCTCGCCGAGCAATTGCTGGTTGTAACACCTGTTTCTGCTCCAGAGTGATAGCCGCATATCCGGAGAAACAGCAGCGGAGAGTCAGGGACGGAAGCCCGGGAGTACCTCGACCGCTTGCTGCCTAGCGCTGCTCTCCGCTTGGATTTGTGTCTCCAGCTCGCCCCTGGCATCGCATCTCCACTTTATCAAACATGTCCCCAGAATCACGCCGCCCGGGCACCGGCTAGGGTGCCCTCGGCTTTTTGCGCCGATTCTACCAAGTAGGGTCGATGGTTCTTGGAGGCGCCGATCCCATCCCATCAGGTCTTCTACATACATTCAACGCTGCTCGAGGAGGGTGTGGAGATGGGGCGGTAAGCAGGAGCACCTCAGGGTGGTCATGTCGAGGGTCCGAGCGTGGGTCTCCACCAATGCGCGGCTCTCGCACTCCGCCATGACGCCCCGGATCCCATCCCTCAAGACCCCTGCCTCCTGCCGCAGATCTTCCTGCACGGCGTGCACCGCTTCCGCCCGAATGTCGCGCTCGCTTAGCAGGCTGCTCTCCACCTCCTTGTGCCATGATGTCCGCTGAGGAGGGTCATGGTCCGAAGCACCCCCACCCCCCCCTCTCCCCTCGCACACCTACCCACAGTCAGGACATCACAAATTGCAGCGGCCCGTCATCGGCACCTCTGCGCGCACGAGGTCATCCACCCGATCCATATCCGATCCGAGCTTGCTCGGCACAAACTGGTCCACAATATGATCTGATGGGAGCTCGTCCAACTCTGCAAGCCTCTCCAAGGGCCCGGATCTTCTCCACGAGCCTCTCCAAGGGCCTGGGTTTTCTCCACGAGCCTCTCCAAGGGCCTTAGGTTCCCTAAAAACCCTCACGGATTTCTCCTAGGTGCTACTGCTGGGCACTAGTGCTCGCACCTCGGCATTGATGCTGTGGTGCAGCTCCTCCCTCACCGCCTCCAGCCTGTGATCTTGATGCCTCGCGTGGCTCTCCTGCGCCGCCTGCAGGCGCCCCGTCGCACACCGCCCCGCTCCCCTCTCTCACTTGCGCCTTTGTTTTCGTCACGAAGCTGCCCGAGGGCTGCCGGCATCCCCGTCCTGGATCTGCGCCGCGCACATCCACCACTCCGTGCAGCACCCACCCGGGAATTGTTCCGGGCTGCCTGGGAGCCGGGAGGCCGCAGCGCGCATTGGATGGAGAGCAGAGCACGCAGGGCGACGGCGCAATGCGACGCATCGTCATACTTTACCATGACACTTCTGTAGCACGCCCACAAGGCAAGGAGAGCTTCGGAGGCGGCATGCGACGGGACATACCTCGAGATCGTGATGCACCCTCTCTAGGTGGGCTCCTAGCGCTGCCACCCCCTGCTCCCGCGCCGCAACCTCCATCTGGAGCGTCTCACGCCGCACGCGCGCCTCTTCGATCAGCATCATCTCGACTTCACCGCGGAGCGTGTCGATACGCTGGGCCAGAGTCTCCCCGCCAGAGCCCCGCGCCATCTTCTGCGCCGCTGCCACCGGCGTCTCGCCTCTCTCACGTACCCCTCCAGTGGTCGCCATGTGCTGTGCCAGGGCCTCCCGCATGTGGGTCCCCGCCACTCGCGCCCCGTTCCTCTCTCGCGCCCCTCCTGCATTCGCAATGTGCTCGGCCAAGGTCTCTCCCCCATTTCCTTTCCCCCCTGACGGTTGCTGCGAAGACACCCCCACAAGCGGTACGCCCCCCTCACCCCCACCTGCGATGGGCGTGATAGGCTGCGCCATGGTCTCTCCCATGTACCCCATTGTCCGCTGCTCCAGAGCCGTCATCGAATGCTGCTCGCCCATCTCTCGCCCACCCGCACCGGCTGCGACGTGCTGGACCAGAGTCTTCCCCACGGATTCCCCCGTTTGCTTCTCCAAAGCCGCGGCAACGAGCTGCGCCCCTCTCGCGCCCCCTCCCCCGTCCCATCGTTACCTCCATCCCTCCGCGACTTCGCTATCTGGCCGCCGCCGCACAACCGGCACACAGCTTCAGGGTGGCGTCAGGAAACGATGCTCGAGGCCGTGAGTGCGCCCAGTGGCGGGCTCGCAGGGGAACGCCCGCCGCTGGGCGGCAGCGCAAGCGCTGACGCACCTTCACGTCCTCGCCGAGTCGGGCCCGCAGGTTGTCCACCACCACGCTCCTGCTTGCTGTCTCCATGTCCAGGGCTTCAGTGATTTCCCCCTTGAGGTTCTCCATCGCCGCCCGCCTCCCAGCCACCTCCGCCTCGATCTGGTGGGAGAGCTGCACTCCGCGCCCAGCAATGGCAGCAGAGGGTAGGGCAACGAACCCGATGATCAGTCGCGGGAATGAGGACTGATCTGGACTGGGGCTGCCGGAGCCACAGGTGCGGCGGACCAATCCCCCGAGAGAGGCGGAGAAGGAGACTCGATATGTTCCGAGTGGTGCACTAGGAATGTGTCAGCAGGGAAAGGGCGAATGAGGCAGCTGCCTCCAAATGCGCGAGGGACAAGCGGCACCACAAGGCCGACGCTCGAGGGCACAACGCGCATGTGGGGCGCTCCCGGGACTCACGAGCTGCCAGGCACCACCTCGAGACAGAGCCAGACGCGTAGTCACATGGGGGAATGTGCTTCTCTCGTGCTTCGTGCTCCAGGAGCACGTGAGCAGATTCCATGGAGCGGTCCGTGCGGTCTTTGGGGCCCGCCCCGGGGACAGTCTTCGGGGCGGAGAGGGCTCGCCACCTGGCTGTGCGTGTAGCGGCGCGTTTCCGACTCAGTCCGCATCGAGCACCCAAGCTCCTCCTTGAGCACGTCCAAGCTCTTCCTCCGCGCCTGCGCAGCCCAGCAGGGACTCTGCAACGGTCAGACGAGAACACCACCAACCAGAGCACGCAAAAACAGGTGCTGAATGCGGGGGTGGGCTTAGTGGCTACCAACCCAGGGGCGGCACGTGCGGCTCTGCCTCCAGTGCTGGGCGGTGCCCCCATGTGGGAGGTGCGGCGGTGTGAAGCCCATTGGGGTGCGTGTGTGTGTTTGTGTGAAGGGATACAACCACGCAGTGAGGGAGGCGCACCTCGACCTCACTTGAGATCAGGGCTTCCAGGTCTCTGCGGAAGGTCTCCAGGGATTTCTGCCTGGTCACTACCTCCTGTCCGATTTGAGCAGCGCCCCGCCTCTTCCCAAACACCTCACTGGGCAACTCCCTTCGACCCTCAGTCTCCCACCACAAGATGCGTCGCACGTAATCCACGTCACACATGGCACATTCCGAGGTGACGGCACCGCATACTTGTCAGAAGCCCCCACAATCAGCGGCCAAGTCAGCGTGGTAGGTGCCACGAAGCTGATCGCGGACGCCCGGACATCGAACCAAGATCTCTGGCGTCGAGTACATCTCCCGCAGTGCGTCGAGAGGGATAGCACGCGGGCGGAGTGAGCCAGGGCAGAACGGGCGTAATGGCTGGCCTTGCACGGGTTTCGAGGCAAACCGAGACTTCCGATCCCCGAGGGTTGGATGAACCATTTCGGGCTGCAAGGCCAATGCGGGAGGAAGAGTATGCCGCGGTTGGGGGCCCCATGCTACCAGAGTAAACTGTGATATAGAAACAGTTTGCTGTTACGAATCAAAACCTGCAGGGGCATGCCATGATAGCCATTATAGCGATGCTCAGGAGCCCTATTGCAAGGCGTAAAGTGGGGACCCTGGACGAGGCACGTGTTCCTCGCCCGTCACGAGATTCATTTTTGGCGTGCTTAACTCCTCGTGGCAATTTTGAATTCACGCTTGCATGGCAGGTATCATTCGGCTCCCGTCCTGTTTGGACTGGTTGGAAGGATTCTGGCAATGTGAGGAACGCTCGCAACGCCGCGCCAAAAATAAATCTCGTGACGGGCGAGGAACACGTGCCTCGTCCAGGGTCTCCACTTTAAGCTAGTAGGCCCAGCAGGGGTAGGCGTGGATTGTTTCGGAGCCCAATAACCTTTTATGCTTGCCCACTTCGTTCTGTGGAGCAGGCAATGAGGCCCTGGCAAGCTCGGCCGCACCACACCCCCGAGAGTGCCGAGGCCCCAAATGCCATGCCCCTTCGCTGCTGCCTGAGGCAGCCGATGACCTCCCTCGCTTGCCACACCAGACACGAGCGAGACGGTCGTCGGGGACGGAGAGGGATGTTGCCTGGTCCATCACGGCATGCAAGGAGCTGCTGATCTGAGACACCCGGTCGCTCTCGGCACCAATCGCTGTCGAGGTCTCCATCTGCACGGCCTCGATGGCGGTGTGCCGCTCGGAAACCTCGGAGTCGATGCGGCCCCGCGTCCGCCGCTCACTCTGGCGCCTCTCCTCCGTCTCGGACTGGAGATCCACCGACAGCTGAGCACTTGCAGTTCGCAGGTTCTCCACCTCCAAAGCCACGATGCCCTGGAGCTCGCGCCGCTGCGACTCGAGCTCGTGCTGCAGTGCCACCGCTTGTGCCTCGAGGCGCCCCTGCCACCGAGCCGCCCCCCCGCCCCATACCAATTCGTCTTGAGAAACCCTGCCACCCAATTTCGTCCCCACTCCCTCCCAATCTCCCAATCTATCATCCCGACACGTGCAGTGCATGGAAGAGGCCCTTGCGCAGAGGCCGAGGAAAAAGGATCCTACTACCACACGACCTCGTCAAATCTAGCATTTCCGTGCTGTGCTTGCCGGACATTGCGAGCCTCCTCCAAAGGGTAGGGCACTGGAGGTACACGTGTCATCCGCACGAGCTCTTCCTGCACAGCTCTTGACATCAGCTTCCCTGCTGGCGGCCGGAATAGCCGCTTGACCCACACCTGTCAGCGTCGCAATGAACCAAGTACTCCACACCGGAGAATGTCCGGCATGCCAGCCGCTTCTTGCATCTCCGCCTCGGAGCATGCGCGCCTCACGGAGACCGCAGATCTTTGACAGCAGCAAGATCGCAGGGCTGCGCATTGGCCCATGAGGTCGTTCACATTTGTGCTCACGTCGAGCGGATGGCGCGCTTCCCGTTGCTCACTTTGGTAGGCATTATCGCTTTGGCAGCCGTCGGGCTGAAAGCTCAGAAAGCACGCGTGAGCTGCATGCGTCATCTGTCGTGGTAAACCTCTTGCGCGCCACCTCACTGGCGCTGCCTTAGTCGAACCCGTGTGGCCCCAGAGACGCACCTTGTACTCAGCGCGCACCCCTGCCACGTCCTGCACCCTCATACGTGTCTCCTCCTTCACAGCCGAGTTGCCGAGCTCTCTTGCCTCCTCGTCGCCGCATTGCCTTGCCCGCGCCTCCTCCGCCAGCTGTCGCTCTGTCGCCTCCCGAAGCGCTTCTACCTCATTGGAGGCAATCTGCTTCTCGGTCATCACCCGCTCACTCATCTCGGCCCGGAGGGCAATCTGTGATTGGTCCATTACAGCCCGCAGCTTCCCCAGCCCCTCCGCGCGGGTCTCTGCCTCGTTCTTCAGCCCCGCCGCGCGGGTCTCCGCCTCGTGCTTCAGCCCCGCCGAGCGGGCCTCCGCCTCCTTCTTTAGCCCCTCCGCGCGGGCCTCCGCCTCGCCCTTCAGGGCCTCCTGCGCTGCTGCCTGCGCATTTGCCGCGAGCTTCTGCATCTTCTTCATCTGCTTTTGCACCTCCGCCATCTGTTGCCCATTAGACCCCAGCCCGCAGGTTCCCGGGTCACTGCCTGGCCAGCATTGTCTGGCACCACAACTGCAAGCCCTCCTCGACCGGAGGGGAGCAGACCCTGGTGGACCCTATCTGCTGCGAGCGAGCTCCGTCGCGTTAGGTCGCTTCTCCAGCATCCTCGCGCACCTGAGGGTTCTGCTCAAGACTCTCAGGCCCCACAGCACCCTCAAGACTGGCGGACCTAAGCATGGGGGGCTCCCAGCCTGGCGGATCTACGCTTTGGGGGGCTCCCAGCCTGGCGGATCTACGCTTTGGGGGCTCCCAGCCTGGCGGACCTACGCTTTGGGGGGCTCCCAGCCTGGCGGATCTACGCTTTGGGGGGCTCCCAGCCTGGTGGATCTACGCTTTGGGGGGCTCCCAGCCTGGCGGTGCGTTCACCTTCTCATCGAGCGCGGTGTTCACGTCAACAGTGGAGGCCTTCAGTTCAAGGTCCCGAGCGACATCGTCGTATGTGGGCCTCTGAGCAAGCATCACCTCCGTCTCAGCTTTCTCGGCTTTGAGCTCCAGCAGCTCCTGCGCGCAGCCCCCTCCAATCCCGTGCGCTCAACGCCGGGCCTCTCTCGGGCAACCAGGCCCGAGGGCGCGCATCACCCGGCAGTGGCACTTTGGTTTGTTGAGCACGCACACAACTCATTCGCCTGGGACGCGGTAGTCTTGGCTTTGGCAGCAGGGTCTGTTTCTGCTACTTCGAAAAAGACGCGGCGAATGTGAGTCTGAAGATAGTCCTCCTAGGGCGCCCTGGGTGCCCTACACCTGTGATAGGGTGCGTCTCCGTCCATTTGTAAAGACATGCGAGGTGACCAGAGGCGGAGTTTGGCCTCAACGATCAGAGAAGTCATCAGAGGGGGTTTGTCTGTTGTCGCGTACTTGCTGCTTATCCCACACATGCTCGCCTATTCTAGAAGATTGCTGCACTTTCAGGACCCTCGCCCAAGCCCACGCCTCTCTCTCAGGGCTCCCACCCATGCCCACGCCTCGCCCAAGCCCGCACCTCTTTCAGGGTTCTTGCATCCTATCCTTCCAATGCTAACTACGGCATCATAATGACTACCGGCATCGCCTTTGTACCATTGATGAGATTGGTGTCATTATTATTACCACCATTGTCATCTGACACATCGCAGTCTCTGCGGCAGCATTCAGGGGGCCTCTGGAGGGTGCGGGCTCCGCATGAAATCCTCACACAGACGAGTCGAGGGGTACGAAGGGCGGCTGAGCTGTCCTACCTGAGCCTTCACCACGCTCAGAGAGTCCTCCGCTAGCTCACGTATCTGCCAGCAGCTCCCGAGTACCCCAGCGAACCGCATCGCCAGCAGGCCCAAACGGCTGAGGCATCGCACGGAGTGTGTCGTGTGCGAGGCTCAGAGATCCGCCAGACGTGCACACAGGGGGGCGAATCAAAAGGTCGATGTGTTTCCCTGAAGGCGCGTCCGTCCTGTGCGTAGGTGACCGCAGACCGGCCGAACAGGACGGGAGGGGCGCGCGAGAATTTGATCCATCTGACAAGCTGGAAATAGGGCAATGAGGAGGGCGGAGCAGAGAGAAAGTTTTAGTCCACCGTGTGCATTGCCACGGTCACACGGGCAGAGGAGAGCCCTGCAGAGGGGCAACCCACTGCGGCCATGTGGCACCGTCTCGGGCTGAGATGAAGGGTGAGGGGCGCATAGCGCAGGCCGCCGGGATGCACCATCTCGAGCTGATCGCCCTGGCACCTCTTGACAGCTGCGGAGTCCTGAATCCCCTCAGCCGGCGCCACATCAGCGTGCATGTGGCATTCGCATATGCGTCATACCAATGAACTCATGGAGTGCAACGCAGGCATGGGGCGTTGGGGCCAGGGGAGGGTGACGCGCAGGTGGGCAACAGGAAGCAGGCATGGGGGCAGGAAGGAAGGTATCTGGCATGGAGGGTGAACGTAAGGGGGACGGTGTTGGCGATAGAAGAAAGAGAGGGGAGGGGAGGGGAGGCGGGAGAGCGCTCCGGACCTCGTTGAGGTCGTTGATTGCAGTCTCGAGCAGGGCGCGGTGGGCATGTGCGTCCATCAGGGCCTCCTGCCGCTCCATCTCCTCGAAGCGCACCATCTGCATCACCTCCGCCAGCCTTTCCTGCTGGCTCCCCCGCACCACACCCCGACCACCCGCCCCACACCCTATCTCCCCTCAACATCCACGCCCTCTACAGCTGACATCCTGGGGAGCCCCGTGCACCCACCCCCGGCACTGCTCCATAGGTCGGAGTTGCAGAGCGCGATCAACGGACCGAGACAACTCTTGCCTGCGGGCCTCAACCCTTCGAGCCCCCGAATACACCGCTTCCCCTTGTGAAAGGTTCTGTTCCCAGCGTCACGCTACAAGGCTGCAGAGAAGCACCATGCACCGCACCATGCACCATGCACCATGCACCGCCAGCTCGGACGGAATTTCAAGGAGGGGTTCATGGAAGGCCGAGGCGCGCCCGCTGCGATGCTCCCTCTTTCTCCAGGTTCGATCCATTGAGCTCGATCTGCCTCTCGAGCTCCTTATGCTTGTCCACCACCTCACCCCACTTGCGTGAAAACTCCTGCACGAGCTCACACCCTCTGTGGCTATCAGTGCATATGTGTGGCTCTGGGAGTGGAGCTGCAAGCTGCTTCAGGTGCTAGAAGCAGCATGAGCTAGGTGCAGGGCAGAAGCGAGGCAGGCATTCGACGTAGAGTCGAGGGGAGGCAGGCATTCGACGCTTTCAGACGGAACGATGTCGCCGCGCAGTTGTGACGAGTGAGAAGTGAGGTGAAGGGCGCATGCACATAGTCCTCCAAATCGAACATGTGTGCGAGAGCCCCCACACCGCCCGTCGATGGTACCTCAGTCTGCCGGTCCTCGCGTCCGCGGGCCTCCACATCGCCGCGCCTCCGCTCCTGCCTTTCATCCTTCAAAACCTCCTCGAGCTTCTCCACTCGCTGATGCGACTTCAGCTGGGCTGTGCGTGTCTGGTCATCAGTCTCCGCCATCTGCGACCCGGTGCTCCCGACCCGCCCAGCCCAAGCCCACAACGGCATTTCAGGCAGTCTCCGTCCGCCATCTGCGACTGGACGCTGCATGGAAGGCCCCCCTTCCCAGGTGGATGCCAGCACCTGAGCGTGAGCCGCAAGCCCCAGCGCCTCCCCCACCCCTTAGACACCTGCCTCGTCGAGGAGACCAACATAATCCTCTCCACGTGCCACCCCAACTGCCCTAAACACCAACCTCCTCCTCCAGAGCTCCACCTGTCACCACTCCGACTGCTCCTCAGCGCCAACCTCCTCCTCCAGAGCTCCACCTGTCACCACTCCGACTGCTCTAACGCCAACCTCCTCCTCCAGAGCTCCACCTGTCACCACTCCGACTGCTCTAAACGCCAACCTCCTCCTCCAGAGCTCCACCTGTCACCACTCACTGTCTAAACGCCAACCTCCTCCAGAGCTCCACCTGTCACCACTCCAACTGCTCTAAACGCCAACCTCCTCCTCCAGAGCTCCACCTGTCACCACTCTAACTGCTGCAACTCGCCCGGTCTCATTACACCACACCACACATCAATCCTCCTGCTGCGACGCCTGGCATCCTCCAGCTAAATCAATCACTCCGATGCTGGGAAACCATCTCCTCGACTGGCGCGGCATCCGACCATCCGAGCACCAGGGGGTCCCATGCTGCCATTTCTCCACGGCCTTCGCAGGCCTCAGGCTAACAGAGCGGTGCCACAAGACAGCTGTCACACCGACACTCATCGACACCGCGCCTGGCGGGTGCAGCAATCCTCGGCCTGCTGCAGTACCTCGCCATGCGGACCCCGGACGGGTGCCAAGGAGCGGCACAGGCCCAGGGCGAGCTCTTTGCAGCGGCGGGCACAAACCTTCTCCTTCAGCTGGCTCATTTCGAGGTTCCACAGCTCCGCCTCCCTCGCCAGCCCCTCAGCGCTCTCCATCTGCCCTCCGCGTCCCCATCACCGCAGCTTGCCGAGGCGCCCTCTTCACATGGAGCAACAGGCGGCCACGGCACTGCAGCCGGGCGCTTCCTGCCACCCACACGCTGCTGGAGCTTGTGGCGCAGCAGTGCGAGCAGCCTGGCGGCCTGGCTCCCTCACGAGATGCCAGGAGTCACCGTGATGCCAGATGCCAGGTGCCACATGCTCCATCACGTGATGTCAGATGCCAGGTGCCACATGCTCCATCACGTGATGCCAGATGCCAGGTGCCACATGCTCCATCACGTGATGTCAGATGCCAGGTGCCACATGCTCCATCACGTGATGTCAGATGCCAGGTGCCACATGCTCCATCACGTGATGTCAGATGCAAAGTGCCACATGCTCCATCACGTGATGTCAGATGCCAGGTGCCATATGCTCCATCACGTGATGCCAGATGCCAGGTGCCACATGCTCCATCACGTGATGCCAGATGCCAGGTGCCACATGCTCCATCACGTGATGTCAGATGCCAGGTGTCACAATCTCGCTACCGTCTAGCCATCCACCCATCATAGCCACGTAGCAGGCAGTGCAGATCCGATCACTAATGCAAACCGACATCTGGCGGTCAGGGCGGCCGGAGCTGGACATGTGACAGCCCTGGAGTATCGAACGACGAGATTTCTTGGGGAGAGGACCTGGACTTGCTCCAGGTTCTTTCTCTGGTGATCGGCCTCCACCGCCGCCTGCTGCTCAATCTGGCGCTGGATCTCCTGCGCACGGGCGAAGAGGGCGGGCAGCCACTTTGAGCCGCATCCCACCAGGGGCGTGCGGTCGCCACCAGCCATGGCCTTACAGGAGAAATTGGAACAGGCACCTCTGAAACCAGCTCTCTCTCTCTCTCTCTCTCTCTCAGTGTGAGTGTGTGTGCAGTGCTCCATCAGCAGGAGGACCCCGGTGTCATACCCGGGGATGGGTGAGGTGCCGTCATGTGTCAAGCCAAAGCCATACTGGTATTAAACACGCAACCAGATTTGATCCTAAACATGGAAACGTTAATCAAAAGGCGTGGTTTTGGCCTCGATCCCCGGCATCGGATTGTCTGGGTCGCATTTCCATGATGGCAGTACATGGCTCTGGTGGGAATCCTACCCGGAACTCGCCGAGAAGGTGCGTCTGCTGCACTTCCACCACATGCGTAAAGCTCTCCTGCTTCCACCGCTCACCCATCATTCGGCATCTCCTATCACCTGCCCTTCGAGGACACCGGTCAGGTCGCATCCAGCCCAGCCTCCCCCCATTGCCTGGCCCCACTGCTCGCCCATGAACTCGCCTGCTGTCTGGCCCCACTACTTCCCCACTGCTCGCCCACAAACTCGCCTGCTGTCTGGCCTCCTCACTACTCCTCGCTGCTCTCACCCACGAATCCTCTCGTTTCTCTGTTGTCTGGCCTCACTACCTCCCCACCGCTCGCCCACAAACTCGCCGCCTCCTGCCTGGCCCCATTACTCCCCACTGCTCACCCATGCACAAACTCGCCTCCCCGGCCTGGCCCACTGCTTCCCACTGCCCGCCCACAAACTCGCTCAAGGCCTGCCTCACTACTTCCCCACTGCTCTCGCCACAAATCCGCTCTCTGCTCTGGCCCCATATTTCCACTGCTCTCGCTACAAACGCGCATCCTGCCTGGCCCCACTACTCCCCCACTGCTCGCCCCACAAAACTCGCCCCCTGTTGTCTGCCTCACTTACTTCCCCACTGCTCGCCCACAAACCCCGCTCCTGCTCTGGCCCATTACTCCCACTGCTCGCCCACAAACCGCCTGCCGTCTGGCCTCACTACTTTCCCACTGCTCGCCCATAAACTTCCGCGCCTCCTGCCTGGCCCTCCCATTTTCATTTCCCACTGCTCGCCCACAAACTCGCTTCTGCTGTCTGCCCTCCTTACTCATTTCCCCATAACTGCTTCCTCGCCCACAAATCCTCGCTCTGTTGCTCCGTCTCACTATCTCCCCACTGCTCGCCCATGAACTCGCTCCTGCTCTGCCCCACTACTCCCCACTGCCGCCACAAACTCTCGCCTGCTCTCTGGCCTCACTATTTTCTTCCCCACTGTCGCCCATAGCCCCGCCTCCTGCCTGGCCCCCATTATCTTCCACTGCTCGCCCACAAACTCGCCTCCTGCTCTCGGCCCCCATTAATGCTTTCTCCCCCACTGCTCGCCCTGCCAAATCCGCTTCTTGCTGTCTGGCCCCCACTACTTCCCACTGCTTCCGCCATTGTAATTGCCTGCTGCCTGGCCTCACTACTTCCCCACTGCTCGCCCACAAACTCGCCTGCTGCCTGGCCCCACTACTTCCCCACGGCCCACAGCAGACTCGCACCCGTCGCCCGGCCGTACGAAGCACCGGCGGCCCGACGCCATCGCTCATTCGTACAAGGCAAGGGACAGGTGTTCACATGAGAGAGGAGAACAATGGTTGAGAGCGGGAGTGCCACTCGAAGAGCCTGAGGGGGCGCGGCGGGCCACGTGGACATGATGCTGGGAGGGTGACGGAGATGGGAGCACGGCGGGATACCTTCTGCTCGCACAGATCCTCGCGCAGCCGATTGTCGATCACCTGCAGCTCCGCGGCATCCGCCTTCCTTCCTGCCACTTCCTGCAGGTCAGTGACGTCAGCCTTGCTGGCCGCCAGCTCCGCCAGCTGTACGAGCGAGGCGGTCTTTGACAGCTCCTCCTGAAAGCTCACCTCTCCTCCCCGGGCCCCCGCCGGCAGACCGCACCACTCTGTAAACGCCTGCGCGAGGTGGCGCCGTGAATTGCTCCTTCGTTCGCCTTCACCTTTACGAGGCGATTCTGGCGGCAGGCTAGTGTCAGCGGCGCTGGCAGTGCTGCATGTAAAGGCGAGGATGGCAAGATGCATTGCCGAGGCTGGTTATTCCACAAGCAGACGGTAAGCATGCGCTGGTACCGCTGGATATGCCACATATGGGAGGCGAGGAGGCATCGGGAGCGTCGGTAATGCAACAACAAAGATGGCAAGAGGTGTATCCGAAGCGCTCACGTTTGCTGCACCAAGACTGTGAGGATGCGTCACTCGCAGACTGTGAGGATGCGTCACTCGCAGAATGTGAGGATGCGTCGCTCGCACCGCTGACATTTGCTGCACGCAGACTGTGAGGATGCGTCACTCGCACCGCTTACACCAAGTGCATGTCGCGGCCTCAGCAGATGCTTCAGCAGTCCATTCGCACGTCGCAGCCTCAGCAGATGCTTCAGCAGTCCATTCGCACGTCGCAGCCTCAGCAGATGCTTCAGCAGTCCATTCGCACGTTGCAGCCTCAGCAGATGCTTCAGCAGTCCATTCGCACGTCGCAGCTTCAGCAGATGCTTCAGCAGTCCATTCGCACGTCGCGGCCTCAGCAGATGCTTCAGCAGTCCATTCGCGCACGTCGCGGCCTCAGCAGATGCTTCAGCAGTCCATTCTCAGCAGCATGCTTCAGCAGTCCATTCGCACGTCGCAGCCTCAGCAGATGCTTCAGCAGTCCATTCGCACGTCGCGGCCTCAGCAGATGCTTCAGCAGTCCATTCGCACGTCGCGGCCTCAGCAGATGCTTCAGTAGTACACGTGTTCACAAGCGGTTTGGCTTTGCACCTGCAGCTCCATCCTTGTGGCACAATTGTTCAGCCGCAAGTTGAACTCTGCGAACTCATTCTGCGCCACATCGCCCCTCACGCCAGCTCCGCCCCTCACGCCACCCACATCGGCGGTCAGCCGGGTGCATTCTGAACGCCCCAACCAGAGCGAGGCGCGCATTCCCTCCACCTCGGAACAGCATGGATACCATATTGGCAACACGGATGTACGCGGACAGGGTGCAATCGACCATCCACATTTTGAATCAGCTTGTGCACAGTGTGGTAACAAGCTGCGATTGTTTCCTGAAAACCTGTGGCCTCGAGTTTCAGGATCACAACGAAGGGGTGACGATCTCACATGGTAGAGAAAAGAGGGGTTTGGGTGCAGCATCAAACACTGCAGAGACACATTGCAATATTGCGGCGGTGCGCACGTTGAGGGTTCGGAGAACATCATCCTTAATGGTGTTGACCATGTTGGCCCGCGCCAAGGCCTCAGCTTTTAGCAGCGCCTCCGCCTGCAACGAACACCTTCGCAGCAGTTTTGACACAGGAAGGTCTGTTGGGATGATGTCACTATGTCATCATGTCATCGAATCTCATCGAGCGGTCATCGAATCTCATCGAGCGGTCATCGAATCTCATCGAGCGGTCATCGCACCCTTGACTTCGGGGGGCTCTAGCGAGAAGAAGCATCCTTGACCTCAAACTTAGTGGCCTCCATACGTTTGGGGGCAACGTATCATACGTATGATACGCGCGTATCTGGGATTGCCGTATCATATGCCAGGAATACGCGTATGCTTAACAGTGGCGAGCGAAGCGAGCCAAAATGGCCGCCGCAGGCGCGATTTTTTGGGGGGAATATTCCTTTTTGAAAAATCCGCGATTCCTTAGTGGAAAAAAAGGTCCTTCGTACAATATGGGAATATTCGACAAGATCCCGAAAGGCATGGAGAGGGGGGAGTTGTTTACGAGCTCCCGTTGTGTGCAAGTGCGTTAGATGCTTCAGCGTTGAATTTAGGCATATCCTACGGCCCGTATCCGGGCCTTTTCGCGTGTATCATACGTATGATACGCGCGTATTTGGGATTGCCGTATCATACGTATGCCGTATACGGCCACTAAGACCTCAAAGGTCCGCATAGAGATCTCTGATATGATGAAACACGGCAGGGGGTCCCCGCTCAAGGTCCGCATAGAGATCTCTGATATGATGAAACACGGCAGGGGGTCCCGGGAAGCAGCCTTGACCTCAAAGGTCCGCAGAGAGATCTCTGATATGATGAAACACGGCAGGGGTCCCCGGGGAAGCCTTGACCTCAAAGGTCCGCATAGAGATCTCTGATATGATGAAACACTGGCAGGGTCCCCGGAAGCAGCCTTGACCTCAAAGGTCCGCAGAGAGATCTCTGATATGATGAAACACGGCAGGGGTCAGGAAGCAGCCTTGACCTCAAAGGTCCGCAGAGATCTCTGATATGATGAACACGTGAGGAAGCAGCGACTCAAAGGTCCGCAGAGATCTCTGATATGATGAAACACGGCAGGGGGTCCCGGGAAGCAGCCTTGACCTCAAAGGTCCGCAGAGAGATCTCTGATATGATGAAACACGGCAGGGGGTCCCGGGAAGCATCCTTGACACGGAAGGGGGCGCCTGGAAGGCAACGTTGATACGATGGGTGGGGAATCCAGGGGAAGCATCCTTGGCAAGCTGGGGCTCCCCAGGATGCAGCCTTGGCGGGGCGGGGTTCTCTTGAGAGCGCCCTTGATACGCGGGGGAGGCCATAAAGGTGAGCGCGGTTTTGGGAACCTTATTCTGAAGCGCCTCGGTGGCGAGTCGCTGGCGTTCCGAGGCAGCCTCTAGGGCGGCGTGGTCCACAACCTCGGCGAGCCGTGCTCGGAGATCCGAGGAGTTCACGTACGAGGCCAGGTCCTCCTGCCGAGCGCGTCCTCTCCCCCATCCGCCCCCGCGTCCCCTCCTCCTCAGCCAAAGCCGACGGGTGCCGTCTGGACCATCTCCGACGCTGCGCGCCCTCCTCGGTGTCTAGCTGCGCACATGCAGCGGGGCCTCCCGCAGGCTGGACCGGCTGCCGGCAGGCCGGACACGCTGCCGGCAGGAACGCCGGCCAAGGCATCCGCTTCGGGGCTCAAATCTAGAAATCTGGCAGAGGGCGCGCGTGTAGGCGGGGCTGCTGGATCCTCTGGAGATGTGCGCTGGGCGCACTCGTCACGCTCGAGCCTGCCGGGGTTGGCTCAAGGGCCATGCATGTGCAGGGCCCCCCACGGCGGAAGTCGAATCGTCAGAGCTGCACTCGGCGTACTTCTGGCACTGCGGCACCTCGGGTTTCAACAGACGCAACCAAAGCCTTCGCTCCTTGTACCGATTAGCGGCTCAATGTGGAGAACTCGCCTGATGCTGTGCAACCGTGACATATCGTGTGAAAGAGCTCTCCAGCTCCGACTTTTCCACCTTGCGGTCGAGGACCCCATCGAGATCGCGCAGGGACCTGGTGAGCGTCGCAGACGATGCGAGGCTCTCCAGAGACCTCGAGACTTCCGTGAGGCGTAAGGACACGCCGTCCACGACCTCTCGCAGCCGGTCGGCGTCCGCTTGCTCCTGCTTGGTGTCAAGCCCGCGTTGGAACTGGTGCAGCACTGCGGTGTGCCCCTCCACGACCTCCGCAAGCCCTGTACCCTCGCGACGCAGCGCGCTCAGCTTACCAGACCTCGCGACACAGCGCGCTTAGCTGACCAGACCTAATGACGCAATAATCCCAAACGGTGATGCTTGAAGGAAGTTCGAATCACTGCGCGCGATGCGGTGGCAGCTGCAGTGTTGTGCGCGCGGAAAATCCGAGCCCTGAGCGCAGGGTTAGAAGTGGAGGCAGGGGTGGACAAGGGGGGCGGCCTCTCGCACCCTTTAGCTTCACCCGTAGCACGTTGGGGGTTTCGCCTGAGTCGTAGTGTGGGGTGAAGTTCGTGACGGAATTCGTGGGAACGGTGTTTGAGCCGGCGGGTGACCGGCTCACGCGCCAGGCACTGACTGGGGCACTAGCGTACATCTCCGGGTTACTCGGAGCGCCGCGGGGCGGCTGGGGAGAGGCAGGGCCGTCATCCTCGAAAGCTGTCGCGGACGGAAGATGAAGGGATGACACTCCGGTCCGGACGGAATCTTCTGAAGCAGCCGGAGCAGAGGTCATTGTCGAGCGCTGCGACCACGAGGTGTGCGAACCCCCTGCAGCAGAACGACCGCAGCAAGCAGAAGCTTAGTGCGAGGCCAGTGGTTATATCTTCAAGGCTCAACTTTAGCGTATCTTAGGAGTTCCCCGTTCTGTTACGCAGATATTTACTCCGCACAATCACAGGTACGAGATGTGCTCAATGAAAACCACTCTCGCATGTCGTGCGCGTTTCGGACGGGATTGGCGACTGACGGGTTTCGAGTGAGTGAAAAGCAACACATTTGTAAACGTGTTGTGACGAACTAAGTTTCGAGGGCGACAGCACAACGGCAACTTCCGGTTGTGATTTCACGACATGTTTCCTAACGTGCTGCGATTTGGCCTGTCCTGACCGAAAGACTTCTTTCGCTGTGGCGTAAACAAGAGCTAATCTAGGAATATGAAATGAACAAGATCCTTATCCTGGAGGACCATTAGTTTGAATCGAAAAATGTCTCAATAATTTTCTCACTCACGAGCGCAGCGCCACAGGCTACGAGTTGCAACTACACCTGCGAGTGCAACTTGCGACCTAGAAAAGTCTAACATAGGATGTCAAACATGTGGTATCACCAGCTTATCCGGCTTCCTTTCGCGAGGCTCCAAGGGGATGTAGGAGCTCTTCTCAACTTCAAATTCGATCGAATGACCGTGAGTCTTCAGGTTACCTTCCCACTGCGACAAGACCTCATATGGTTTCTACGTCCACACTTGTGCTGCAAATGGTGCTAGATAGCGCATAGTACGCCTACTTGGATAGCACTATTTGTTTCTATTCGATATATGCTGCGTATTGAACAGCTATTGATGTTCCCCGATGGGCATCGGAATTGATCTCGGAAGAATTTCATGGACCGAGAGCGAGACGTTCGGTTGTTGTTGCGTTCTGTGACGGTTCTATCAATTTGTCTACTGTATCGGGTTGAATCAATTCAATTTTATTACACAAAATGAATATATGATGAATATAAACAGTCCGATCGCAATCAGCCTGCTCCTATCCAACGTATCATATCAAAACAAGAACCCGAGAACTTGAGTTTCTGCTCCAGCGACCGCGAAATTCATATGTTAAATATGACACTCCTGTGACATGCTGTTGACAGAAAATGGCTTTTTGAAAATCCATAATTCAGAAGTTCTTTCAACGGAACTATTGCTTTATGAGAGCCCTATGCCTATTGAATAGAGAGCTCTATCTCGAGATACGTAATGTGTCACTGTCGATTGAGCAATACCTGAGCAATACTTCACGCAGGGTGCACCCGTATGCGAAGGTGCGATTGGGGGAAAACTATCTCAGGGAGAGAGAGATTCTGACCCCCCACACTGGGGGTGCCTCTGTCCTCTCTGTCACCCCTCAATCCGAGGTTCCAGGTCAGCCTGCGGGCCGTGAGCTCAGACAATAAAACAATGTCTCTATTTTATTATCTCATCTTAGTTTGAGTGTGTGACCTAGCTAGCTGCACTGGCCAGCTTCTGTCATTTCAGTAGACAGATATATATATATAAGGCCTTCAAACGTTCAAAGACAGGTCACGGAGACACAGACTTCCCCCCCCCTGGGGGAGGGAGCCCTGGTCTTTCTGTCACCCCTCGACCTCAGGTGCCAAGTCAGCTCCGCCTGTCATCAGTGGTGGGGAAAATAAAACCCCTGTATTTTATTTTCATGTATCTTAGACTGCGAATCACCCGAGCACCTCGTCCCAGCTTCACAGAGTTTGTGGAGACTGTAAAAACACGCGTATAACCCACCGTCGTCCGTTATACCCACCGTTCATTTCACTGTCTCTGTCAGGTGTTGGGCCTCACCACTGGCGAGGTTGCTTGCGCTTTCAAAATCTCTGATCCCGTACCTTGTGCGGTGACTTTCACACTTATCACCAAATCCGGCTGAGCACCTTCGTCCTCTTTGCCGACATCTTCACCCCGCGTCCCCCTTGGTACCGGGAAATTTTTCGAGCACCTTGTCCTCGACCACACCCACCTTTTCCACGCCGACTTTTTCAGCATTTCACGTTACGTACTTCCAACAATGTCAGCGGAGCGCATTTCGCTTGCCAGCCGCCTTCGCGCTGCCCGACCCACGGGCGGGGCTTCCCCTACCCCCAGTGCCTCCAGTCCGTCTGGGGATTCTTCTGGCGAGCCGGTGGTGCCCATGTCGACGTTGATCACCCGCCCTACGCCGGTGTCACGTTCACCAACTGCTGTCGAGTTTCATCAGAACAGCGATGTATGGACATCTACACCTGTGCGAGCCTCCCAACGAACTGAATTCACTGAGAAAATGGACTACGCCTTCGCTTATGGGGAGGAGCTGGCCAAGCTTCTTCGTGCTCATGGATTCAAGTCGAACGTGGGCCTCTCTTTGGATGGACCGGATTCCGAGACTGACTTCGCCGTCCTGCTGGCTAACATGTCCCACGTCTTCGGTCCTATCTCCCGCGACGAGGTCTTCAAACTTCTGGATCTGGACTTCGAGTACGAGTCCTACCACTACACCATCAACGAGCTCATTTTTTCCGTGCTCCCCACTGTTCTCCGCGGCATGGCGCTCTCCCTCTACGAGGAGTCCGCCGAGATTTTCCCGCACGACGGGCGCTGCGCTTTACAGCGCCTTCGCTACCAGGTCGAGGGCATTGGCGACCCCGACACCCATCGTTTCTGGGTCCGCCTTCGCTCGACTGTGATTGACGAGACCATCGAGCCCGCCCCTCAACTGGCTGTCGTGCGCACCCTCGCGGACAAGCATCGCCGGCTGTACCCTGACTACACCGACCGCAGCCTGGTGGAGGACGTGTACACCGTCCTCCGATCGTCCGCGGCCAAGTCCCCCTACGTTACACCATTGTATCTGGTGGTGCTGCGCGAGCTCAGCACCAACAACAACTTCACCTTCGCCTCCCTCACCCTGCGGCTTGGTAAGGTCTTCCGCGACGAGTCCGCCCTTGCCCGACTCTCCGCGCCTGCCCTGCCTTCGTCTGGTGGTGCTACCCGCACCGGTGGTGGTGGCGGGAAGGAGCCTGCTTTTCACTCCCTGAGCAGGCGCAAGTTCATCCCGCCCGAGGGGACTTGGAAGAAGAACGACATGGGCGGGCGCTACTTGGTGTGGGACGGCACTGGCATGCCGTGCGTGACGTGCTTCCGCCTGTGGGCCGTCACGACCGGCCACATGGACTCCGACGGCATTTGCCCCTACGTGTGTGTCCAGGCCTTCGCACCAGGGCGTGCTCCCGCCCTCGCACCCCGTGCTCCACCCAAACCCCCTTCCATGTCCGCATGGCCGCCCTCGGACACGCCGCAGGCCCACGCCCTCCGCGAGCTCGAGCCTGCACCGCAGGATGCGGCTCCTCCGCCTGACGCGGCCGCACTATCTGTCCGCTTCGCGGTTGAGCCGCCCCCTCATCGCGGCATCGACTCTCCCAAGGGGGCACCCACGGCTTACACCGACAGCGATGACGACGCGCCCGCGGCGCTTTCCATCGTGCAACATGAAGATGATGACGTTGACTGGCCGGCCTTCCGGTCCACCCCGTGGATCCCATCTTTCAGCGGGTCTGGCAGCGGCACCTCCAAGTAAGCATCGAGTTCCACATCGTCGCCAATCGCCAACGCCAAGATGTGTGGACCTCCGTGTGTCAATTAGACTTCAGTAGACAACTTAAACCTTCGATGCCTGACTCAGTTTGCCTATAGATTGTTCCGGGCCAGCGCCCAGGCGGGGATCCGCAGCTAGCTGGACTGAAAAAGGTCCCATTGGGCCTGTAACTATCTGTATGGTTTAGGGTTAGGGCTTTCTAGCTTGCATGCCTGCTTTGGCACCTCACCTCTTCGGGGTGAGGTGGTGTCACGGAGACACAGACTTCCCCCCCCCCTGGGGGAGGGAGCCCTGGTCTTTCTGTCACCCCTCGACCTCAGGTGCCAAGTCAGCTCCGCCTGTCATCAGTGGTGGGGAAAATAAAACCCCTGTATTTTATTTTCATGTATCTTAGACTGCGAATCACCCGAGCACCTCGTCCCAGCTTCACAGAGTTTGTGGAGACTGTAAAAACACGCGTATAACCCACCGTCGTCCGTTATACCCACCGTTCATTTCACTGTCTCTGTCAACAGGGCGAAGACAGCATGGCACCTTTAACAGTGGTGTCATATCATAATCAAAGACAACTCCAAGAAATTCAAAGACACTCTGAAGACGTCATGTTGGACGGTGTGTCACATCATGACACAATGATAGTACAGTAGACCTTAGTACCCCACCTACTGTGCGGCACTTGAACCTTGTTGTCGACGATAAGTAAAGTAAGACGAGTTTGTTTGCGACCGTTGTCTACAGTAATCACTCACATTTAAGGAAACTCGACGTTAAGGAAATAGCCAGCGTTTCGGGGGGGGGG
>LGRX02033715.1:0-12657 GCA_001247695.2 Cymbomonas tetramitiformis | reverse complement strand
TGCAGGGGTGCTGGGGGCCCTGTTTTCTGGCCTGAGAGTCTCTTCACAGGCGGTGAGTGTTCTTTTCTCTTGAGCAGGGTATCGTTGCAGGGGTGCGGGGGTATTGGAATCTGCAGTGTCTGCTAATCAGTTTGATGTAAAGCATGACTGTCTAGGCCTTGCACAGTAGTCAGAATTCTCAAACCCTGAAGGAACCCTAAGGAAACCCTATGAAACCCTTGGATCTAGATCTGTAGATCTGCCGAACTAATCGTGGCCGTTGGATCATATGATGACCATCGGCAAGACACAGTGTGTAATACTTCATCGGCCCATCGCAGACGTGTCACTGCAGTCGTTATGAACTCGACAGTGACACGTCATACTCTAATTAGTGAACTTTCGCTTAGACTGCCCAATCAGTAATGTTTGGGCGCTAATGTTCGTGGCGTTTCAAGCTGCGAACTGATATATCTTTTGAGAATGAAAGTTTACGCTTGCTTTTGCGAAATACCCTGTATAGAATTCCAACAGGGGGGCCTGTTTTCTGGCCTGAGTGTCTCTTCACAGGCGGTGAGTGTTCTTTCTCTTGAGCAGGGTATTGCTGCAGGGGTGCTGGGGCCCTGTTTCTTCGGCCTGAGAGTCTCTGCACAGGTGGTGAGGTCCTTTCTCTTGAGCAGAGTAGTCGTTGCAGGGGTGCTGGGGCCTGTTTTCTGGCCTGAGAGTTCTCTTCACAGGTGGAGTGTCCTTTCTCTTGAGCAGAGTATCGTTGCAGGGGTGCTGGGGGGGCCTGTTTTCTGGCCTAGGAGTTATTGCAGCGGTGCTGGGGTAAGCATGCAGGCGATAGGTTGGGTCAGAGAGGGGCGTGCGCCGGTCGTTCCGGGCCATCTGACTGGTGGTAGTTTGGTCCGCGGCTGCTTATCCAACGTTGGAGGGCTCAATCAAAACAACTGAGACGTTGAGGGCCGAGCTTTGGGAACTATGAGGTGGTGTAGCTGCCGCTGGCGTGGCGGATCATGAGGTGTCATAGTGGTGTTAGGTGTGAAGGACAGAATGGGCGCCGATGGCGCGGCGGCGGCTGCTGGGAGGAGAGCTTCCCATGATCTCACAGCTGGCGGTTTGCTACAGGTACCGGAAGGCGGCCAAGCGGAAAGATGCTGATGCCCTCAACGCGCTCGGCGGCATCCACGAGGTGAACCCCCCCCCCCTTGAGACTGCTTTGGTCAGCATCGCTCTACCGCGTCAGGTGGAGGTTGCTCTGCCATGAGCCCCCCTAGAACTGCTTTTGTCAGCATCGCTCTGACGCGCCGGTGGAGGCTGCTCTGCCATGACTTCTTGAGACTGCTTTGGTCAGCATCGTCTGACGCGCCAGGTGGAGGCTGTCCTGCCATGAGCCCCCTGGGAACTGCTTGGTCAGCATCGCTTGACGCCGGTGTGGAGGTTGCTCTGCCATGAGCCCCCATGGAACTGCTTTGGTCAGCATCGCTTCTGGACGCCGGGTGAGACTGCTCTGCCATGAGCCCCCTGAGCTGCTTTGATCAGCATCGCTCTGGACGCGCCAGATGGAGGCTGCTCTGCCATGAGCCCCCTAGAGCTGCTTTGGTCAGCACGTCTCTGGACGCGCCAGGTGGAGACTGTTTCGCCATGAGCCCCCTGAGCTGCTTTGGTCAGCACGCTCTGGACGCGCCAGGTGGAGACTGCTCTGCCATGAGCCCCCCCCTGGAGCTGCTTTGGTCAGCATCGCTCTGGACGCGCCGGGTGGAGGCTGCCAGGGAGATCCGGCCAATGGACCGCCGGTTCGGTAGAAGGGGCCTGCTAAAGTGTATGGGGAGGGGCGGCACAGGCCGGGACCTGGCCGGGGCTTCCACAGAGCTACGAGAAAGCTGGGGAGCACTATCAGCGCGCTGCAGACAAGGTGCCCGCTTTGCCACTGCAGATTCTAATTGAGCTGCTTCTGGCCTCGAGCCGTAGGGAGTGCGGCGCGCCAGCTCAGCATCTCACATGGGCGCGGAGTATTTTTGCGCACTCGCGTTTTCGATGTGTGGTCCCTGAGTCCTGGAGGGGCGCTGCTGATTCGCGCAGGGCCACCTCGATGCACAGACCAATTTGGGGTACCTGTACGAGAAAGGGCTCGGGATTCCACAGGATTTGAAGGCGGCCGCCTACTGGTGTGCCTCTTGACAGCCGTCCCGTATGACCCAGGTGGTGCCGGCAGGCACGAGGCTCCGCGCCTGCCGAGCAACTCGGAGTGCATGCCTGCGCACTCGATTTGCAGAACCCAGAACCAAAGAATGTTCATCAAGAAGGAGTCATTGCGCTTCTCGCATAGCTCTCTTCGCTCGCTGGTGGGCGCACTGCACCGTCGAATCGACCAACTGGTGCGCGTGCCTGCATGTTTGATCCAGCGGCACGGAGCAGGTCTGCCGCCGATGGTGGAGGGCACGCCGGCTGCGGGGAGTGGCGTGGCCTCAGGTACCGTAAGGCGGCAGAGAAGGGGTTCGCGAAGGCGCAGAACAATCTCGGCTCTCTTTACTACACAGGGAATGGCGTGCCCTTGGACAACTATGCTGCAGTGGAGTGGTGAGGCCCTCCCGCTTGGTCACCTCTGCCAGAGGGGATGCGAGAGGGTGCACTCTCCGCGGTTTGCTCACAGAGCACTTTCAGATGCCTTTTCCTCGGGTGCCCTCTCGACCAGTCTCTCGCAACGCGCCCTCTCCGCCGGTCTCTCGCAACGCGCCCTCTGCGCCGGTTTCTCGCAACGCGCCCTCTCCGCCGGTCTCTCGCAACGCGCCCTCTCCGCCGGTCTCTTGCAACGCGCCCTCTCCGCCGGTCTTTCGCAACGCGCCCTCTGCGCCGGTTTCTCGCAACGCGCCCTCTCCGCCGGTCTCTCGCAACGCGCCGCCCTCTGTGTATGCCGGTCTCTCGCGCCTCTCCGCCGGTCTCTGCCCAAGCGGCGCCCTCTATGCTGGTCTCTGCCAGCGCCCACTCTGCGCCCGATCTCTGCGCCGCAGCGCCCTCTATCACAGGTCTCTGCAGCAGCCTGCGCCGGTCTCTGCATGGCGCCCTCTGTCACAGTCTCTCGCAACGCGCCTCTGCGCCCGATCTCTCGCAACGCGCCCTCTATGCCGGTCTCTCGCCAGCTGACCGCATCTGTGCGGTCTCGCCAGCAGCGCTTCCCTCTCCGCCCCGGTCTCGCCATGGCGCCCCTCTATGCTGGTCTCGCAGCAGCCCACTCTGCGCCGGTTCTCGCCTTGCGCCCCTCTATGCCGGTCTCTCGCAACGCCCACTGCGCCGGTCTCTCGCGACGCCCTCTCCTCCGGTCTCTGCAACGCCCTCTGCGCGGTCTCTGCAACGCGCCCTCTATGCCGATCTCTGCAACGCACTCTCGCCGGTCTCGCAGCAGCCGCCCTCTCCGCCGGTCTCTTGCAGGCGCTCTACGCCGGTCTCCCGCAACGCGCCCTCTCCGCCGGTCTCTCGCAACGCGCCCTCTCCGCCGGTCTCTCGCAACGCGCCCTCTACGCTGGGCTTTTGCAGGCCCTTGCCGTGCTTGTGAGATAGAAGTACATTACATTTGGTGACAGGTACCGTGCAGCGAGCCGACAGGGGAATGCCTCGGCCATGAATAACCTCGGAATCTGCTACGAGGATGGCCTCGGCGTAGACCGGGTGCGCTCCCAGCTCCAGGCCCCATTCCCAGCGCTGTGGCTCTCCGCCCCCCCCCATCTGCGTGTCTGTGCCACGAGTCCTTCCCTTGCCCCCTCGCCTGTTCCACTCGCATGCCTCACACTGGTCTGAGCGCTCAGTGGCGCACCATCTGCTGAGCTTGCTCTAACACATCGTTGGTATGGTGAATTCTTAATGCGTGTGTGGGGGAGGGCTGGGATATGGGAGTGACCCACAGCAAATCGAGGAGGCAATGCGACTGTACAAAGAGGCTGCTGAGAATGTGACCCCCCACCCCCCCACACACACATCGAAGGCCCCTTCTTCCCAACCTTCCACTGGCTCTGGCCACCACGCGCCACTCATTGTACACGTGGCCACCACGCGCCTCTCGTTATACACGTGGCCCGAGAGCAGAGAGCTGGGTGGGGAGTGTGGCGACACGGGAATCTGAGGTTTTTGGGATCGTGCGAGGGGGGGGTGGGGGGGGGCGGCAGGGCAACTTGCATGCGCACAACAACCTGGGGTACATCCACCTGCAGCGGAGGCAGTACACAGAAGCAATGAAGTTGTTCGAGCTTGCCGCGCAGCAAGGCAGTGAGGACGGCATGTACAACCTGGCCGGGCTGCTGGAGCGGGGGTACGGCGCCGTGCAAAACAAGCAGCGGTACGCGCCCCGCTGAGCCGCCGCCGCTCAGCGGCTGTGCCTCGCTTGGTAATTGGTCATGGGTCACAATGATGCCTGATGCCACGACGCGCAGGGAGGGCCGGCATAGATGTGCCGTGAGCCATACAGTGCTGGACACGCCGGTGGCTGCTGCGAGCCGGTATCCAAGAACTGCACTAGCTGCACCATCTGCACTCGCTGTAATCTGTTTCGCCGGCGGCGGCAAGAAAGGCCAGATCGTGGCTTGGCGCGGGGCCTGGGTCCAAGAGCACAAGTGTAAGCAGGGCGGGACGGGAGGAGGGGGAGTTCGCGCAGAGCGCTCGAGCTGTATGCCAAAGCAGCGCAGCGAGGGCACCAACGAGCACATGCCGCGCACGAGCGGCTGCTTCCAGAGATGAGCCAATCGGGGGCGGGGCGAGGGGAGCCCTCGGGTACCGAGCCCACCACCAGCAGTCAAGATGTGGGCCGCTCAGGGGCGGGGCAGCGAGAGCCCTCGAAGGCTGAGCCTTCGGCCAATCCTGATACTGCGGAGCACCAGAAGGTGTGCCTCCTTTCCCTTTAGCCCCCCCTTTGAGCCTCCCTTCCGCCACGGCTGTGTCCCCCGCCCCCTCCCCACCTCTTTCATTCCCTCTATCTATTTTACCTCCCCCTTATACGGGACTTTCTCTGCACTGGCGGGGTATTCTGCAGCCGTTGTTTTGAGCTGATCAGATGGTTGCAAACCGGGGGCGGGGGGAAGGCGATGCTTGCTCTGACCAAATCTTTGCCCAAAGGTGTGGGAAAGAGACCGCAGTACCTTACAGTTGTAACGACACGACCTGCCAATTGTAACGACACGACCTGACAATTGTAATGACACTACCTGACAACTGTAACACCACTAACTAACAATTGTAACAGCATGACCTACAAATGGTAATGGCACCACCTGATAATTGTAACAACACCACCTAAAAGTTGGCACCATGATTCTCACCAGTTGGCACAACGCGTTAGGAAGTGGTGTATCTAGCTTGGGAGGCCAGAACCTTCCATCAGAAATTCTAGCTCTAAACACCTGTTTTACACCTGTTTCAGCGATTCCCCCCCAAGCGTTTGGCGACCTGATCCTACGCTTCACTCTGGTCCGGGGTCTCGCGCGCTAGACTCCCTTTCAACACAACAGGGAAATCGAATGTCTCAGATGTAGTCTATATGTCTTGTTCATGCAGTACCCGTTCAAGCAAATGCCCCTACGTAACGATCTGACGTTGTGCAAAAAGGTTTTCAGAAATCGATTAGCTTATCGAACCCGCGAGAGTCCAATGATAAGGATACCCCTCCAAGGCGGATGGCCGCAGGGCACTTGCCCGCTGGTATGCAGAAGCAGATGAAAACGAGGTCTGATCGCGCACTGAGTGGCTGATTGGCAGGTGCTAGCATGGATGGAGGGTACACGCGCTGCGGACCCGAGCCCAAGCAGCAGCGCGCCTGTTGAGCGCTCAGCCACAGAGATGCCTGTCGACTCCGAGCGTGTGCCTGTGATGGGGCGGGAGCCAGCAGCTAGCAAGCAGCAGGTGGTTGAACAGACGGGAACAGCGGCAGCTGCAACCTCGGCGGAGCATCCGAGGAAGCCGGCGGCTGCAGAGACATGCACAGCAGCAGCAGCAGCAGGCAGCCAAGCAAAGGCGGGAACGGACAGCCAGGGCGGTGCCACCGACTCTCAACCTGAATGGGAGCGCCGCCAGGTACGCCAGCTGGGCGCGGGCGGCATGGCTGAACCTCTGATGCGCTACTCTTCTGCCAAACAGACGCCAGGTGGTAATTTCGGTAACTTTGGCGTGTCATCCTCACACGATCGGAGCTGCAGAAGGTTGTGGCACGAGGCGGTGTTGCAGCCACCTTCTTTTGGGTGGGAAAGGGAGGGGGAGGAGGGGTTGGGGGGGGGGTGGGGGCTCTGCAGAACCTACTGGATATGCGCCTCAAGAAGATGGAGGAGGTCACTGCCGCCCAGGTGGCGGCGGCGCAGGCGAAGCAGAATTTGGCGGAGGCGCAGCTGGAGGAGTTGAAGCGAGCGCGGGAAGAGAACGCAATGCAGAGTCGAACTCTGACGGTGTGCCCGTCAACCGATGGCGCCCTGACAGAGCTGGCCTTCGCGGTAGTCAACAAAGATGTACCGACTTTCACCGAGGCGCCCGATTCGCCCGATTCAACCCGCGGACTGCATGCCCCCGTGCACAAGCCTGACCGGGCCAGGTCCATGTGGAAGAAGGGAAAAGCGCCTCCGGTGCGCTCTTGCTCAGCAGCCCAGAGCCCCGCACATCTTTTGAGTTGCTCGTTTCGCCAAGCAGCGCTTGTCACGTCTTGGCAGCCCAAGGCACTGGATCAACGAGTCTGTTGCTGTTTCGTCGCCGGATGATGTCTCCTGCCGCCACCAGGTGACGTGATCGAGATTCAAGAATAGCCGTCAGAACCCTGTAACAAAAGTCCCGGGCCCTTGCTCATGTTGAGGCCCTCCTTAGGGTGTGCCTTGGGGCTTTCGGGCCATGCCGCAGCTTGGTCTCACGAGACGCTCACAACCATCCCACCGAGTCGTTGAGTGACCGGGTGGGTAGAGTGCGACGGGATGCTACCAGAAACTGAACTTGGACAACCTTAAAATGGAGCGTCTTAATTTGAATAACATCAAGGTGCGCTCCCCCCGCCTCCCTCTCCATTCACATGTGCAATGACCATGGGCTCTTCGCTTCACCCTTCTCCGGAGGATGCCCCTTGGAGCGGGCTTGCTCACATTGGGAGAACACTTCTGTGTCACTCTCTCTCTCTCTCTCGCGCGCGCTCCTCTGCGTGTGCTTGATGGGACCTGAGTTGGGCTAGTGGGGTAAATGGTTGCAGACACCACCGAAACTGACCGATGAACTAGACAAGGTGAAGCAGAAGGTGTGGGATCCCTAATGTACCTGCAACGTGGAATTTATATTCCACATAAACGCTTGGGTGGTGCTGTGCGGCCCAATTCCTCGAAACCTTTTTAACGGGTTTCTGCACAACCCATTGTCACTGTACCTTCTGGTGAGACCTGTGGATTGATCGGGGCGAAGGGGGATACAGGAGCTTGTGGACACGCTTGGAAAGGTCGTGAAGGACCTATGGACGCGCGTGCTGAGTCTCGAGCAGCAGCTCATTCAGAATGGCCTCACCCCCTGCATCCCTCCGAGCGTGGGGATCTCCTCCATTTTCGGCATCCCTGTCGAGCATCTCAGTACCTTCGAAACTGCCACACAGTCGTCCCATGGTAAATCCTCCCTTCCCTCCATCCTTTGTCTCATGCCACTCATTAGCCCTTGCCAAAATCCTGAGTGAAGTACACACCACAAGATACGAGGTAAGCGCCCGCTATTTCGATGTGGTGCCCCTTCTGCCTTTGTATGCATGCCCATGCGAGCGTCCTGATGGCCGCCGATCGCTGATTGGTGCCTCTCAAATGGCAATGCAGGTGTGTTCAAACCATTGGGGCCATCCAGGCCATTTCCTGCAGCAGCACCTTCTGAGCAGGATGCCGTTCCTGCAAGAGATGCTGCAGGGGCTCAGGCCCCATCAGCGGGCTGTCCAACAGATGATCAGGCGGCGCCCGTTGTTCAACCTGAAGAAGCATGTGTGCCGTCACAAGGAGAGGACCAAAAGCATTCACAGAAGGTTGGGAAGAGTCACGAGCAGAAGGAGAAGAAGAAGAGATCAAAGGAGCGGAAGGAGAAATCCTCAAGCAGCACTTCCAATCAAAAGAAAGTCGTAGAGAGCAGCGAGATTCAGCCTGCAGAGGAGTCAGATGTAGTAGAAAATCGTCGGCGGAGACCGCGCCACTAGGCTGCGTGGCTGCTTAAGTGCACCGCTTGCTAAAGCATAGCATGAGCTCCTTTGGGGCTTTGTCATGTCCGTCTGCAGTGTACATATTCATATATATATATATATATACACACACACACACATATTGACATGGCTCAGCGAGGCTTAGGGGGTCCCATTCTTCATTAGTGAGCTCCGGAGAATCCGGATGAGTGTCCCGAAGTGTGTGCTGAATCCTTTGATCCCCGGCGTGGGTACATAGTGCAGTCTCCTGTGGCTTCGGGGTGCCAAAGGATTCGCAAGGATAAGCATATACACACGTGCCGGAACTAACAGTGAGCAGCTGTCGGGAAGGCGACGACCGGGTGGTGAACTATCGGCCACCGGGAGGGCTTGGGACACACAGGCAACTGTGGGGATGGGACCCCAAGTAGGAACAGTGCGGCGTGACAGTTACAGTGCAAGTGTGGAGCGCATTGCTCAAGTTCGCGGCCACCTCGCAAGGCAATCAGCGCAAGGGCTCCAGTCACGAGGAGTTGGTGCGGGGGGTAGAGGGCTACAGGCGCAAGCCGGTGGCGGATGCGCAAGTTTGGATGAGGGCAACCCAGTTTATCATTCTCAGCCCCTTGGGACAGCGCTTGGGCATTCTGGCCGTGGCGTGGGTGGGCAAGCTCTCTTGAGACCAGGCTGTAGGCGGCAGCGGGGTGATGTGGGGTGTGGGCTTGGTGGTGGAGGGGTGGCTCGATTGGCGGAGGTGAGCCGGCTCCAGAGACACAGCAGCAGTGCGCCGGCAGGACAGCCGCAGAGGGGCTCAGGTGGCCCAGTGAGGCTCAGGGAGCAGAGGGGTGGTCTTGCGCGTGGGCTTGGTGGTGGAGATATGGCTCGCGCAGATCGGGGGCAGGGATGGACCGGCTTCAGGCACAAGGCGGCAGTGCGCTGGTGGTGCAGATGCAGAGGGGCTTGGGTGGCTCAGCGAGGCTTAGGGGGTCCCATTCTTCACTAGTGAGCTCCGGAGAATCCGGATGAGTGTCCCGAAGTGTGTGCTGAATCCTTTGATCCCCGGCGTGGGTACATAGTGCAGTCTCCTGTGGCTACGGGGTGCCAAAGGATTCGCAAGGATAAGCATACACACACGGCACTCCATTCTTCACTAGTGAGCTCCGGAGAATCCGGATGAGTGTCCCGAAGTGTGTGCTGAATCCTTTGATCCCCGGCGTGGGTACATAGTGCAGTCTTCTGTGGCTACGGGGTGCCAAAGGAGTCGTAAGGATAAGCATACACGCACACACACACACACACACACGGTGACAAGTGTTCCGAAGTGTGTGCTGAATCCTTTGATCCCCGACGCGGGTACACAGTGCAGTCTTCTGTGGCTACGGGGTGCCAAAGGAGTTGCAAGGATAAGCATACACACACGCACGGTGTATTCGAGGTGGCCAAGTCTGCTTATCCGTTGGCGTCTGCGTTGCACGATGACTTCGCGGGCTACCTGACCTCATCGCGGAACCACTGCCCGGATGTGACGGTGCTGGGAGCAGCGGTACATGGAGGAGGACGCGGAGGGGGGAGAGCAGGTGGACGGCAACAGGGACGAGGACGAAGAGGCGGCACATAGCGGGGCTAAGGGCTGGAAGGAGAAGTGGGTCCGGCTGCTTTCTTTCGCGCTTGCACGAGGGGTCGCAGGGCTGATCATCAGGCGGATTGTGGGGCGGTGTCCGGCCGGAAGTGGGTGGCGCTGGGCTGGGGGAGGGCGTGTGAGAGGTGGCATGGGCCCGGACCTGGATCGGGGGGAGGCGGATCGACGGGAAGGGGCGGAGAGGTTGGCGCTGATGGACAGAGCATGGGAGGACGCGTTCGAGGAGACAGACTATGCCACGCAGGATGGATCTGGTGGTGGGACGCATGAATCTGAGGGAGCGCAGCGTGAGCAGTCTGGGCAGGCCTCCGGTGGGGTAGGCGAGGCAGGCGCGATGGCATCGAGGCTTTTGGAGAGCATGGAGGATGTGCGGCGGGAGGCGGAGCATCTGGGCAATGTGGGGGATCAAGGATGGGGCATCTGGGGGGGCGCGTGCAGGCACAGGAGGGCTCAGCCAGGCGGCGTCAAGTGTCGAGGATATCTTGAATGAGTGGGATGACCTTTTGTCGCCGGGCGCGGGGAGTGGGGTCTGGACTCAGGAGCAGAGTGGGGCCTCGCCGGAGCAAGCAATGGCCTTGGCTGAGGGAGGGGTGGCCACCTTGATGGGGGCGAGCAGGCGGGTGGCCGGCCTTCTTGGGGGGGTTGTTGGCATGGGGGATACTGATGAGGGTGACGGGGGAGATGTGGGGAGGCTCGCGGGTGGAGTCGACACACGCCGGGCCACTCAGAGCCCGGGGGTCCATCCCAACAGCGATGACCACTTACAACAGGTTGCACGGCAGCATAAGGCATCTCATCAGCTTATGTGGCCACGGGGCGAGGTTGCTGGCCGTGCTGGAACTACCGGTGAGCAGCTGATGGGAAGGCGACGACAAATGGTGAACTATCGGCCACCGGGAGGGCTTGGGACACACAGGCAACTGTGGGGATGGGACCCCAAGTAGGACGTGGTTTGTGACAGCTGTCGCGAACCCATGCACAGCGTGTCCCTATAGAATACAAACATATTGTCTCCACTACTACACAACTATTCTCACTGCAAGCGTCTCCCAGGTGTGCACTTAGCACCACATATAATGTGTTATGGCACTGCACTGCTATATATGTATAACAACTGTGTCTTCAAAAAGTTCAAAATTTTTGGCAAGCATATATATAACTCCACTTATACAAGCTCTTTTCCTGAACATCCCCCATCTGTAGCTGCCACCAGTAGCACAGACATTAGATAAGAGCTTGTTCTGCATCGTCAGTAGTAACACCAAGGTTGGGTATCAATATTCGATATATTGAAATATTGTTATTGATTGATGACGAATTCGTCGATATTGGATATTGATTGATCAAGGGGGGCGAATATTGAAATTGATCGATCCGTGCAGGCGGATATTGGCATTGATTGATATGAAATTCGCGATATCGATATCGATCAATGTTGAAACGTGAATTCAAATATCAACCTTGGAATAACGATATTGATATATCAATATCAGGGCCCATATCGATCCTGCGCCGTTGAGTTTTGCGAATGCCATAGGCTGATTTCTTGAGTTCGATCGTGGTGGAGACCTCGATTTCTTGAGTTCGATCGTGGTGGATCCCCGTGGAGATCGATGGGCCCTGACGTGTGGGGTGTGCCATGCAATATTTTCCGGAAAGGATCTGCGCGTTATTCACAATTCCATACCGATACCCGGTGACGCCGTCAACAATTTCACTGAACCGTGTGCCGGCATGTCACTCGAGAGATGCAAACTGTGAAACGGACCCAGTAGCACGCCTTTAGCGCGCCGGGCAGTGATGAGAAGGAATACTTTGTGGAGGATGTTCTAGCGACTCGCAAGCGCGTATGGTGTGGATCCAGTGGTTGGTAAGATGGGAGGATCTTTCAATCTTCCTGAAGGTGACACGCGAGAGCCTACCGAGAAAACATCCCCAAGCATGGGCATCGTTGATATCATATCGTGATTATTGATATTCTTTAATTTTGCAAAAAATATTGTTATTTATTGGTTTGCCTCTGTTACGTATTGATGTTGATTGATAACAATATGCATATATCGTTATTGGTCGATTTCGCTCAATGAATGTTGTTATTGATCGATCACGTTCGAGCCATATCGATATCGATTAATATGAAAATTCAATTATCGAAGTCTAATCAATACCGCTTCATGATTTCGATACCTAACCTTGAGTAACACCATCCAAGGCAAATCTGCCCATACTGAAGGTGAACATACCCACACCGGTAGATTCTCCACCACGTAACATCCTAGCACGCATCAGAGGGTTTCGAAAAACCATCACCCACATACATCTTCTCCCAATGGGCCCATGTTCCAAATGCCCAATCACATGTAGACGACCTGCGTGACAAAGCTTGCGGAAATACTACGCCCTGTTATCGGTCATAGCTGTCATATAGTGTGATGGTACATGAATACAAGCCACCACTCTGCTGGACAACACTGCTAATGGCAGCGCGATGTCCAGTACAGCGAACCATGGTAGTGAATATACCCCAACCGGATATATTCTAAGTGAGCCTAAATAGGTTGACTGTATTCAGAATATTGAGTGTGATAACAGATATGATACCAAAACCTATAACCTAGGCGAAAGTCCCGAACGGTACCTAACGGCATGTGAGACAACGGTGACACACACGGGCAGCGGTACCCGAGTCAGATCGGACTAAGGGTCTAGTCAGGGGCCTATACCGGGACTCCCGGTCAGGGCTGCCTGGGCTAATCCTAACACACCACCTGTACCGGGAGGTACGAGCAGAGGGGTTGCATGCTACAGAGATCTGGTTGCATGCTGCCGACGAGTGGTTGCATGATACAGATGCCTGGTTGCATGCTTCCGATGCTTGGTTGCATGC
>LGRX02033714.1:0-48827 GCA_001247695.2 Cymbomonas tetramitiformis | reverse complement strand
CTGACAGTGCTCGAGGTCTACGATGTACCCGTGTGGGGGATGTGCCTCGGGCGGTGCGGTAACGACGCTTCTGCTTTTGATGTGGCCCTGGCAGACAGGGGGGGTGGTGCTCATGGGGTGTGATGGGGTGCAGTGCTCCGGATCGTGAACGTGATGCCGGCATGAACTTTGAGTTGTGATGTGCGGTTGGGACGTGCAGTACAAGCAGCGCCGCGAGATTTAAGTTTTGACCTCCGCCGGGGGGCGCCCCGCAGTGCCTTGAGTCTTGGGTCACCCTTGTTGGGAGCTGCTGATGGCTGTGAAAGTTGGCGGGGTCCAGGCTGTGAGAGGAGAGCCGGCTTGGCAGAAGCTGAGAGTGTGCCTCCTCAACTGTGCGGCGCCCACGCAGGAGCTGGTGCGGTACCCGCAAGTTCCCTGCGGCCTCAACTGAAAAACTGGTGTCCCCCCTTGTTTCTGGTGTCCTTTGGTTGGGGCCCCGACAACCTATGGGCTGGTGCACCTTCAGCAGAGGACCGGTCTCTGCCCAGGATTGAGACGCTTGCGCCCCCACTGTAACTGTGGCTATGGCATGGACGATAGGACAGGATTTCTGACTTGGGCCTGTGAGAATGTGATGCGGAAGTTTGCTGGTGGCTGAGGGGTGGATGGTGCCTGGAAATGGGAAGTGTTAGGCGGTCGTCTGGTAGGGCGGCTCGAGCAACTCCGCACCCCAGGTGCAGCTGTCTGGAGGGGTGGCCTGAGAACTGCCATGCGCCACGCGTGCAGTCCTCTCGCAGGGCGGCTCGAGCACAGCAACGCGCCACGCTTGCAGCCATCTGATGACGTGGCCCCTGCTTGCCACTCTCGCAGGGCGGCTCGAGCCCTTCCGCGCACCATGCGTACACGCATATGAGTAGCCAGTTCACTTCCCGGCCACACATGCAGCCATCTGGTGGGGCACCTTTAGCGTGTGCAGCCATCTGGTGGGGCACCTTTAGCGTGCGCAGCCATCTGGTGGGGCCTCTTTAGCGCTAGCGCGCGCCGTGCATGCGCCCAACTTCCAGCACTTCCGTACCAAGCATGACAGCTGTATAGGGTTTTGCCAGGTTTAGATGTGACACTAGGGTTTGTCTCGTAAGGTCTTTGATATGTCCCTATCAGGGCAGAAGCGCAAGTTAGGCCTCGGCAGCCGTTGAGCCGCACATATGCAGGTTGCTCTGCCGTTGGCCAATCTGCGCCTCAAGGCCGTCCGCACAGGGCGAAACTCTAGACCGGGCCTTGGTGAGCAAACGTCGTCGGTCACCAGCGGTTTGAGGGTCTGCATAAATGGTCACGGCTGCAGTTTGAAAGGCAAAAGTATTGTTTGAGGGTCTGAATAAATCGTCACGGCTGCAGTTTGAAAGGCAAAAGTATTGTTTGAGGGTCTAAATAAATGATCACAGCTGCAGATTGAAAGGCAAAAGTATTCTTTGAGGGTCTGAATAAATTGTCACGGCTGCAGTTTGAAAGGCAAAAGTATCGTTTGATGCTTCCCAAACTCTCAGGTATCACTTCCACCCTCGTACCCAGCCAAGGTGTAAGGATTTGGCTGGTAGAGACGCAGGCACGCACAGGGGCTGACAAGGTACTCATGCTCTATGAAGCTGCAAGCATCTGAGACTGCATAGCGAGCCAAGATTAAACAAGGCTTGTGAGACGTTCAGGATCGTCATTGGATTGGTCCCCTCGTCGGAGCCAGATGCAGTCGCCCGAGTAGGTAACACAGAGTCGACTCCCGAGAGACAGCTTCCCTCAACCCTGAGCCACTGACCTGATGAGCTGCTTCGGAATACACTTCACAGCGTTGAGGGAACGAGCTTTGAAAATGCATATTTGGCTTGTTTGCCATTTCTTGTTCGTCGGTGTACATGAACAAGCACCTTTCCGTGCATCTTGATTTGAGAAAGAATGCTTGTGAATTGTGCATGCTGGGATGCAGGCCTCGGGAATGCATGCACCTAACCATGAACTCAAGCAATAAGCCATGGCGGCCTGAGCACTACCGCAACGCACAAGTGGCCATCTTCGACGGCGGCCTGTGCGTAGCTTTTTCCAGTTTAGTGGCAGGGAGGTCCAGGGTACTCACGAGTCCTGGCTGCCGCCGGTGAGCCCCGGAAGCAGGATGAGGATCGGCGAGTCTTCTGGAAGGGCGGGGTCCAGTCGCGGCCCAGCACGGGTCCACGCCAGCTCCGGAGAATCCAGTGCGACGGCCCCTCCGTCTGAGGTCTTGTGCACTTCGCGGCCATAGTTGATCTGATACGTACCGTTCAAGTGGAGGTCAGCTGGCTGGTGAGTGCAGTGACTGCCCTGCCCTGAGGGCTTCGGATTTCAGAGAACTTAGGGTTTGAAAAAGCAAACTAAAACCTGACTTCAATTCGGAAGCTGTATATAACTAGTCGAAAAGGCCGAACACTTGCACTTGCACTTCAAGGAGAGGCTTGCGCACTCCTTCAGCTCCGGCGGAGGCTCTGGTTTGGTGCGCCGTCACAGTGGACGCTGGTTTCTCAGGTCAGGAGATCGCGGGAGAGCACGGACCTGAGGCATGGAGCGCAGAAGTGCAGCTAGGATCGTTTCCACGTGGCGGTTTGTCAAGAACGGATATGGCGCATACAGGTCATATAAGGTGGGACACTTTCGCAAGGCCTGAGAAAAATAACGTCCTCCAAACCAAACGAGTAGCGTCAAGAAAGGCGTCACACAGCAATTCGACAGGAGAAAACGAGTCATCTTCAACAGGTGAACGTGTGACAACTCGACGCCTAAGAGCTTGCTAAACGTGTATGCCAGAAGCTCTTTGCAAACGCCAGTTGAAGCAACGACTCTTGACGCAAAGGTTGCAAGTACGGGTGATGCTCATGCTTTGCCTGTCACTCTTCCTTCAAGCAAAAGTGAAAACACCAAGTATTTCCGACGCATGCGTGCGCATGCAAATGACAACTCGAGCACCTAAGGGCTACTTGCCTGGCTATTCAGGTCGTTTAGGACAGGTCCAGTGGTGATGTTAGGAGTACACTGCCGGCGCCGTGCGTCAAATATTGCATAGCAGAATGCTGTGAACATCGTGCCTGCCATCACGACTGTTGCCGCAGCTGTGCCCAACAACGCCTCACACTCAGTCCCAGTAGCAAGCATCAACTCCAAACTTTTGATGCGTTTGCGGATCCAACTCGACTTATCACCGCGGCTGGTGTGCACCGTGCGTGTAAATGTTACAGATCAAACCTGCACAGATTTCGTCTGACAAAAGGCGCAGTGTGCAGGCGTTCGGACAAAAGGCGCAGTGTGCAGGCGTTTCGAATGTATGCGCATCTCTTGAACTCGCGAATAGGAACGAGGAGCAAAAGGGTTTAAGGAAAGGGGGTATCCTCACCAGGAAAGGTAGCCAAGCTGCAAGCTGCGACGAGAGGGCCTCTTCTGCTTACATGTGGCTTCGCGGACTTAAAGAGAGCATGCATTCCGCGCGCACCGGATGGAAAAGCCGATAACTTTGCTTTCCCACCAGGTATACGTGTCGATGAAGCTTCCGGCGTGACGAACAGGTTCTGCGTAACATTTGAAAGTCTCGAAAGTGTTCGGGGAAAGTGAGAGGTCATGAGTGCTCTTGCATCGTACATTCTGCTCAGGCTCGGGATGATTGGCCTCGCCAACTATTCACTGCTCTAGAGCTCTAGCTCAGCTCTAGCTAGTGCTTGCAACTTCAGCTTGCAGCGCTGCAGTCCGCACTCCGTTACGTCAGCTCTCCATTCGCCCGATGTGGTGTAGGTCGAGGTGTGAGGGCAAGCCGGGAAGGTGGGAGCGCGAAGTCCATCGCATGATGCGTAAGCCTATGCGTGACGTGTAAAATACACGCTCAAAGATTGGTCAGTCGAAGTTGCTTGTATGCCATGAGCCGATGTTTGAAAACATTCCGCTGAGGTCCGACCGAAGAACCGATACTATTGGATGATGACTTCATTTCAGAATTCGACACCGAATCTGAGGGCAAGCTTCTGTTCATCTGTACACATGTATTATTATAATTATTCATGATTAGGTGTGCCATGTGATGTCACATACATAACATTTACATAGCAAAAATAAAAATTCTCACAACGTGACAAGTGACAACACTATGTCATGTCATACTCCATCGCTTTCGTTAAAAGGGTGAAGGTCCGTCATATGTCTCGCGTCGCGTCGTCCTGGCGTAGGTCATATGTCTCGTCCGACATATGACGCAGGCTCCGCGACAAATCCGCAACATAAACCAGAGTTAAAAGTATAAATAAGAGTATAGTGTACAGTACAAAACTATACTTTACCTACTACCCAATCGAATGTGAAATCGGAGAGGCATGGCCGTGGCCTCGGGCAGGCGAGGGGGCAAGAGCCGAGGCGCGAGGGGCATCGCATGGCGATGGGCACGGCTCTTCATCGATCGTAAACTTGCACATCGATCGATTGATTTCGATATCAATGAGACATAGACAGGACAGATTCATTTTCAGATTCTTCGACTGATTTTTAGGTATTTCATTGGATGGTTTAATCCTTCTAGCCAATTGAAACCAAGTCATAGATTTAGGCAACAGTATCTGAGACATTCCAGGCCGTGAAATTTCCCCCCTTCATTCCTGGCGGCCTGTGATAACTGCCACTCAATTCAGATGTTGCATGTTGACGCTGAACAGGCAGATCTTATTCCTTTATCCAGAAACTTCAGGAAAAGTCTGATCTCTCCCTGCGCATCAAACTGGTTGTGAATGTGATAATAGCTATAATTTGCAACTTGTGAAAATGTCGACGATGAAGATGACGAGCAGATGCAGGTATCATTCTCTTACCGCCGCATTTCATAACTTTCGCATACAAAGTTGGATGGAGACCGTGAGCGTGTGCCCACGGTGTACTGCAGAGGGAGCCTCCGGCAAGGTTTTCCAGAGGCAAGCTCGCGACAAGGATGTCTCGCGTCGCACTTTACTGGAAACAATAAACTCAATAAGAACTTATCACTCAGGTCAGTATCTGGAATAGCATAATCCACTATACCCTTACGCGTTGTGCAATATAACATACATATACGTTTGATTGTCGCGGGTCGCTTGCAACGTTTAAAGGCAATAGATGCCACTGACATAATACACTAGAGATGAATCAAACGCTAAATGCAGTGCAGATGAAGAATATGCTGAGCTCGACTGTGCGGCGAGTGGAAGCAGGTTTAGAAATAAACGAAATGTTTCAAGAGGAGTTATCGCAGCTCCTATACATGCCTCTGCAGTACCTTTCGATCCCTTGGTTGCTCAGCACCTCGCAGACTTAGCGTCTAACGCTTCACCAGAGTTGAAGGAAGCTGCAACATATGCAAATGACCTACTGTACGTGACCCGTTACCACTTCGAATTCCGGTCACCTGGTGCCATAAAGGATCCGGATTGGTCACTTATAGGTTTCGAGATTCCGGCAGGCGTGTTCGCGAATCACTTCTACCGGTTTTGTGAAGATGCTTTCGTATTGTGGGGTTACTATCATCCGCTCTTAAAATTTCAGCTTATAAGATTGGCCAGCAGTATCAACAGTGACCTTGTCGATAGATAATTAGGCCGCGTTTTATGCGATATCGTCTATTCAGCGGCAGCGAAGGTTCTACTGCTGTTTCTAGTCCAGGGTCCTATGTAATCTCGACGCTAGAAGATGCTAGGGTTTCGTGAAAATCTTTCGAAGGTTGTTCAAGGGAGGAATAGTGAAACAGCGCTTACTTTCAGTCACTGTTGATTACTTTGCTGGAGGTATTGCTGAAAGGAAGGTCTCAACTCCAGGTATACCATCGCAGATGCTGTTGCCGCCGTGGACGTCGACGCTGCGACTAGGTATGCATACTTAGCGACTCGAACATCTTCATATTGCGATTAGCCAAAACCATCCACGTGCGCTGTGTTCGAGGATTTTTATGCTATTGTTTTCCCTTCGCCTGCATAGTCGCGCGAACGCCTTGACAGTGGCAAATACTGTTCTGCGCAGCACAAGCGACGCCGGCTGGTTGGCGCCTATCGCGGATAGACTCGAGGCAAGCTCTCTTTTCCTCACCCGGGTGCCCGTGACGGCAGTCGTAAAACCAATAATCTTAGCAATCTTGTCTCAGCTTCTTGTTCAGCTTGGGGGTTCCAGCTTCTGGGCGAGCAAGTGCTGTAGAAAACTGTTCCACTCCCTTCTCGAATTGAATTGTCTCCGCGAGCGGGAAAACACGACAGTGTGTTGAAACGTGAGTGCTGCAGGCTGAAGCTCTGCTCTGAGCGCACCCGCCCCTCTGCTGCAGGAGCTTCTGCGCTACGGATCCGTGAGCCTGACGGAAAGGGGTATCCAGAACGCGACTGGCTGGTCGATATTTGGTCTCACGCTTTTTGTAAAGATTTTGACTTATCCTCTCACCAAGAAACAGGTGCCACACATTTCCCAACTTCCAGCTAAAGCTGATTTCCGCCTTTTGTTCAGCAAGCTCCACGAACGCTGCCTGGGACGTATATGTACCTCAAATCAACTGAATTCGGTGTGTGCACGTGCAGATAGAGTCCTCGATGGCTCAGCAGAACCTAGCTCCCATGATTAAGGCGATCAAAGCTCGATACCCTGACGATAAGGACAAAGCCAACGCTGAGACTGCGCGCGTATACGAGCAGGCTGGCGTGAATCCACTTGCGGGTTGCCTGCCGACCTTGTTCACGCTACCCATCTTCTGGGGTCTCTACCGCGCATTGCTAGACGCTTCGTCCGACACCTCTGGCCTCTTCAACCAAAGCTTTTACTTCATCCCAGATCTCGCAGGTATTTCCTTCCGAGGGCGACAATCTCAGGCTTCAAACGCGTGGTCCAATCATTTACCCAAGTATTCCCAATATTACCCTCAGCCTCAGCACACACACACACACACACACATATTGATGCCGATTCAGCGCTTGCACCTGCTGATGGTGGGGCCCTCGCACGTACTGTCGTCGACCCTGCCGTGGCGTGAGTTCAGGGCACGTTTGCCTTCAACGGGCCAACCGAGCGGAGCTGATTTTGGGAGCTCCGCAGGTCCCACCACACGAGAGAACGGCACCGCTTGGCTGCTGCCCCTTGTGGACGGCCAACCCCCCATCGGGTGGGAGGCCGCGTGGCCCTACGTCACACTGTCCGCCTTGATCGTGATTGCGCAGCTCATCTCCCAGGAGCTCATCAAGCAGCCTGAGACAGGCGAAGAGACAGAATCTCAGAAAAACACTTTGCTGCTCGTGAAGTTCCTTCCCTTTATGATCGGCTGGTTCTCGCTGAACGTGCCCGCCGGCTTGGGGTTGTATTGGTACGCTTTGAAGCCTCTCAAAAGCTGACAGCCTTGCCTCGCCCTCGCTTCTCGCTTGCTGCCCATCTCCTGCAGTGATCATGCAACATTTCTGACGAGGTCACGATCTCCCTCCCCCTCGCAGTCTTCGTGCAGAGCTAGCTTGTCACGTCTGGCATTACATCGCCGCACTGCTTGGGCTGACTGAACCGGTGTAGTGCAGCATCTCATACCGTAAGCGCGCACGGGGCACTTGTGGCGGCTATGCAGGTTCTCCAATACTGTGCTGACAACTGCGACGCAGGTATCGTTGATGGCTTATAGCCCTTCACTTACTGCGCGCCGCTTGCAAGCCTTACCAGGCGTTCCGTTTCGGACGTGGTTGGGATACGAGACGCATGCGGAGTGTGAGCTGCGTGTCCCATCTGGTCGACTCGATTTCACTGTATTTTAGATCCCTATTTGTCACTTAAATTTTCAGGCGGAGCATTCTTTCCTCCTCGAAGGGCTCCTCAAAGCGCTCCTCGCGCGCAAAGTCGTCTTTCAGACTCGCAGCGCAGACTCCTCTTAGAGAAGCAGCGACTGAGCTCTCTCCCAGAGGCTTCTTCCGGGCTGAAGTCGCGCGGCAGGTTGCGAGTGCTGACACTGCTATTTGGTGCAGATTTACCTGCGGTATGGAGGAGGGGCTAATCCGGTGGTAACGGAGAAGATGATGGCCCCTAAGATCAAGTTGGGAACTGCTATCCGATCTTCAGCCATCGCCTCCGCTGCACTCGCTGCTCCTGCTTTAGCTGACAGCCCTGAAGATGCTGCCGTCGCCTCAGACCCTGCGGCGTCCAGCAACGGTACGCTGTGCAATCTGTGACGAAGCTCTGCCTGTTGCTTTGGTTGCCACCAGCGATAAACCAGCTGCTATGTGTGTGAATGGCCACTAGACGCATCTGTTGCGCCCGCTATTACTGCGCGCTCGCGCTTCCAACGCTCAGAATACCAAAGATATCCAGTGTAAAGTAACAGGTGGTCCCCAGCAACAAATTCCTGCACCTCATCCCCCCAGTGAACTAGAACTCGGTCCTATTTTACCAGACAGAGTAGAATAGAAAGTAACATCCCCTGAGACCAGACTGAAAGAGCAACCTCTGATGCGCCGAGGGCAAAATCAAGGCTGGCCTTTCAACTGGGATATGTGAGCTCCGTTTATGGGACTTGATGCAACAGTTGAAGTAGCAGCGCCGGCACCCTCGCCACCACCCACACCACCACCAATGCCTGCGGCTGATTTCGGAGGTGTGGTTCCTATCAAAAGTATAAGTAGCTCCGAATAGTCAAGTGCACCTACTATGGTAGCGCAACCACATATGCGGAGGTAGAGATAGGATAAACGCCTGCGGGCGAGCCAAGGAAAACTCCTTTTTGTTTCTCGACGGACGGCGCCTACACGCGTCACGGCTGGGAGCTATAACAGCTACTAGAATTGAGGCTTGCGAGGAGTGACACATATGTACACATGGGCAGGGAGGGGTAAAGGAACCCAAGCCAAGGAAAACTCCTTTTTGTTTCTCGACGGTCGGCGCTTACACGCGTCACGGCTGGGAGCTATAACAGCTACTAGAATTGAGGCTTGCGGGGAGTGACACATATGTACACATGGGCAGGGAGGGGTAAGGGGCAAGCCAAGGAAAACTCCTTTTTGTTTCTCGACGGACGGCGCCTACACGCGTCGCGGCTGGGAGCTATAACAGCTACTAGAATTGAGGCTTGCGAGGAGTGACACATATGTACACATGGGCAGGGAGGGGTAAGGGGCAAGCCAAGGAAAACTCCTTTTTGTTTCTCGACGGACGGCGCCTACACGCGTGCCGCGGGGTTGGGAGCTATAACAGCTACTAAGGGGAATTGAGGCTTGCGAGGAGGACACATATGTATACATGGGCAGGAGGTAAGGGCAAGCCAAGGAAAACTCCTTTTTGTTTCTCGACGGACGGCGCCTACACGCGTCACGGCTGGGAGCTATAACAGCTACTAGAATTGAGGCTTGCGAGGAGTGACACATATGTACACTCGTGCATGGGGGGGGTTAAGGGGCAAGCCAAGGAAAACTCCTTTTTGTTTCTCGACGGACGGCGCCTACACGCGTCACGGCTGGGAGCTATAACAGCTACTAGAATTGAGGCTTGCGAGGAGTGACACATATGTACACTTGGGCATGCGGGCGTAAGCTTTGTTTTGTTTCCTGATTAAGACACGTACATGCGTCACGGCTGGGGGCCATAACAAACCTCTGATATGCCACATCTTTTATTGATGTGCTAGCTTTTTTGCTATGCTGGACATTCTAACTGCTTTTGTTAGGGCTGGATGCGATGTTGTCAGGTGACCTGCCAGCAGCGGATTTCGGGGCACCTGCAGACTTTGGCGCTCCGTCCGCAATGACCTCAGTACCAGATGTGTCCCCGCTACCAGCAGAAATGAATGTCCCAGATGCAGCACCTTCCCAGATGACACAACCAGCGGCAGAACCGGCTGCTGAGCCACAAGGAGCGCAGCTCACGCCCGTTGCCGTGGCTGAGTTTACTGGTGGGCCTCTGTCATCATCTCCTTCGCGTGCCTCTTTGCCTGCATTGAGTTAGCTGCTCCCTCCCTGTGCTTGCACTGCCCACTATTGCCCGCGCTGCACCCCGTTGTTCCCCAGCAGTTTGTGTTACTGCACAGGGCTGTGTCACTGCACCCTGAGCTTGGTTCTCTTGGTGGAGATGCCTGGATGCGGGGGCTTGAGAATCTCAGGATCCCACAGAATGTTCGGCTTGAGGGTCATGGAGAGTGCCGATATCTGACTGCATGTCTGACCTTTATATAACGGCGGCGTGCGTGGTGTGCGTCATGAGTGACGGGAAACTGAGTTCTTGTTATGAAATGCTTCGATTGCGCCTCACATCTCCTAGTATGTGACCTGATTCACTCAGCACGTGCATGCGCATGCATATGTGAAGCACTCGGCAATGGTTCTTGCCTACTTTCCATGGTACTTTCCATGGCTGCCATCCATGCTGCTGTCTTTCCACTCTGTGGGGGGTACGTTTTCATTGTCAAAGACCCGCCATAATTGGATGCAGGTGCTGTAGCTGAGGTGGCTTCTACTCAAAGAGCCATGCGTGAGATGACGATGCGACGATGCAAGAGGCAAAGGCGGTATGCTTGTCGCCGCAGGAACCTTGTCACTTTCCCAAACATGAAGGAGTCTTGCTCTTTTTGGCGAGATGCTCCCCTTGCATGACTGGCGCAGGAGATGCTCCCCTTGCATGACTGGCGCAGGAGATGCTCCCCTTGCATGACTGGCGCAGGAGATGCTCCCCTTGCATGACTGGCGCAGGAGATGTGATCAGTGTTCTGCCATTCGATGAACTGCCACATTTTAAGGAGATCGTCCATGGGAAAGTCTGTGGTATGGGATCCTGTACTGAGGGCGCGGCCTTGGTAACTGCTATATGCAGGAGCAGCAATGGAGCCAAACCTGTTACCACAGGAAATCCAGTTGCGGCATAAGTATTATGTCATCGAGGAGCGGGATGCTCTTATAGAAATGTCCTGCCGGGCTGAGCATGCTCGTCTCAAAACATTTATGGATGTGTCCGTGAAGGTAAATGTATGATTACAGAGCAGGATATATGCATACGATGTGCAGGAAAGGCATACTGTAACTTTACACCTGATTGTGCAAGCCCATTTTGGAGCATTGTTTGCACTTAAGGGTAGGCTTCGGTGAAATTTAGGGCTAAGTATTTTCATAGCACTTTCCATATTTAAGAAATAATAGAAATAATATAAGGCGTTTTGTAAGGCACATATACATTATAAGGCGGTTGGTAAGGTACATATAGCAAGTCGAAGTAAAATATTTAAAGTCAAGTTATTAAGTTATCAACTTTTTGGAAAATTTTGGCATGACCCGTCTACACTTACTCATATTTTTCGAGGAAAACATTTTTCCGCAAATATCAACAATCTTATATACATAAAGTGTTCCTTTACAGCTTTTTCTGTGGACAACTATTTCATCTTTATGTGACGTGCAGAATTCTTCCCTCCGCTCTTACTTTACACTCACCCAGCAAAACAAGATCCCGAAAAACAGCTACAAATTTGCCACCAACAACTGAACTACTACGGACTAACGAAAATGATATGGAATATATCTTACGCAAGTTTCTCAAGTCCACGCCAGAAACGAAGATCCCAACCAGTAAACGATCGGGGTCTACTACGGACATCTCTCCATACCTGCGCATACGAGTCAACTTGTCAGTTGAAAAGAATAAACAAACAAGACGACGTTCTAACTTCACTGAGTGTCTCGCTGAAGATCATGAAATAAGTGCACATTGAACAGTGAAGTTTTAAAAGGAGCATAAGAAACTGTCCCACTCGTTCGATCCTGCAACGAGTCGCAAAAAAATCAGCGGCAGCATGGTCTACGACGACCGGGGTAATCCCGCCAGGGTGAAGCCCCAGACACGTTGCTACCTCCAAGGCAGAATCGGAGATCGACTAGGCAAAAATAAAGCTTTTGCGGGCAGAAGAGTCCATAACTCCCGATGTTTAATCAACTTATTAAGAAAACTACTTTGTAGGTGCAGTAGTCCCGGGAAAACAATAGGAGGAGGAGTCGCATGAAAAACGGTGCCGCCCACTCCGATCTTACAACGATTCATTCATTTAGATCTAGCGACGTATGCAATAGCAAGGTCTGTGTGACTGGGTTGATCCAGCCAAAGTCAAGCCACAGACACGCTGCCACCTCCAAAACCGTGAATCCCGATGCTGAAGTAAACTCTTAAGGGGACCGTCTGAAAAAAGACCATGCTACGCGCCAGCGTGAATGGTCACGAGAGACTTCCATACCCCCAAAAAATAGAAGCGTAACCTACACACAAAGAATTGCACACAACAAAAACCCCCATCACCTATACACAAAACCGTCAGTGACAGAACAAAATAGTGAGCCATTGTTGCCGTAGAAGTGTAGAACGACAAATTGATGGTCACTAAGAAAAGCAGCAATACGCGTAATCGTAAAAGCAAACGTCAGTAGGATATAGTAAATGGATAACGCGAGAAACTCAAGCAGCAATAACAAATCACAGTATAGGCAGTGTAGGGAGGCTGTGAAAAAGTGCTGGCAGGAAGCCTGATTTCAAAAACCCGCGATTTATGGCCACTATCGTGAAGTTGTTCTGAACTAAATATCACAATTCAACCGTCCGCATCGAACATCATTGACAGTTGCACTGTTCAACCTATCAGATTCCCGAAGGGAAGTCGTCGTATCAATCGATATATTCGGCTATTGGTTAAAACTCGATATCCGCCAACGTGAACGGATCTTGAGGTGGCACATCAAATGTCTCAGGCGATTCTAAGTTTTTATTTCTAAGCCTGTCGCTGCCATCGCCCACTTGCACCTATAATGGATGACTCCATTAAATGGCTAACGTTAATGGTTCACCTGATCAAAAATGTGGCATCTGCCCCATGACACCTTACATCAGTCATATATATATACGTATGTATGTATGTATGCATGTATGTATGTATGTATGTATGTATGTATGTATGTATGTATGTATGTATGTATGTATGTATGTATGTATGTGTATGTATGTATGTATGTATGTATATATAGTATTCACTCTGGCTTACCACCACGCATTGTGCGATATGTGCCAAGCAACAGAGGCATCCGATTGTCAAATCAGACCGTGATAATCACGACGCGTGTCCCGGCGCGACGGGGCAAACAAGGCTACACACGAAGCGATTCACAGCGTGAAACACACATACTGCAGGTATGAGCGAAGGTCGCTGCATACACAGACCATATTAGCATGCACCACGTGATTATCTCTACACGTATAGTAATGCATGCTGCGTTATGAACACATGCATGTAGACAATGTATGTATGTATGTATGTATGTATGTATGTATGTATGTGTGTGTGTGTGTGTGTATGTGTGTATGTATGTATGTATCTGTGTACCCTTCTGACGGGTACTGCCTCTTTGAGAGCGTCGGGGATTCGTCTACGGCTCGCTTTTTGGGAGTGTCTTGGATTCGTCTGACGCTAGCTCCCTCTCCGTGTACAGTGCTCATGGTTATTACACATGCCGCGGGACTTGTGTTCTTTGACCTTGATATGAAGTACTGGCGGATCGCTGTGAACGGGGACGACCGCCGGGTGGAAGCGGGTTTTGGGAGGCGGTTATCCCTGTGGTGCCATTCTGGCGGGCACTGCCTCTTGGAGAGCTCGGTAGATTCGTCTGTCGTGCTGCGAGGAGAGGCAGAAGGTGGTGAAGTACACCTTCTGTATTTTCCCTTGAATTTTGTGGGGAGCACTTAGGTGCCCGCATGTTTCCTTTTTTGACATGGGGTGTCCATGCTGTGTGGTGTGACTGCATTCATGACATAACCATGGACCAACAGGTCCCATCCATCGACCGGGAGCCACTGGGGGGCATGCCAGCAGGGTCCGCTTACTCCGTAACCCAGAGACCAACAATTGTTTGGCGACGATCGGTCACATCGTATCATCTTACCATGCTGCTTTGCATTTGGGTTGGGAATATGTATGTGTTTGTGGTATCTTGTCACGGCCCCGCCCTGCTCTTGATTTGCTTCTCACATCCACTGGGATGATGGTGTGCTGGCTTTTGCTTGCCGATCTCATGCCGTTCAGTATGTATGTATGTATGTATGTATGTATGGATTTCTTTACCTAGAGCTCCTCATTCCACTTTCCGTTCTTACTATTTTGTTTCCTCCCTTTTATCAGGCACTAACAAGTTGTGCCTTTGAGGTGTTGGGTTTAGATAAACCCAAGAAGGGCGACTGCATGGCGCACGCTTTGAGCAAGTCGTGTGGCAAGGCCAGCACCTTGCTCGCAGTGCAGAGACGTTGCCCGGGCATCGACCTGGAAAAAGCGAGCAAGAAGCTCCAAGCGTGTAACACCTACACCAAGAAGAGCGCACCCGGAGTCAGCGCGTTAAGCAAAGCAAGGAGTAGTATCGAACTTTTTTTCCCCGATATTGATACTTTTCAATTAGTTCGAATATAATATCAATCAATTTCGATAAGTAATCACGACATATTGATCAATATCGATATTTCTCACGACGGTATTGATCAATATCGATATGATTAGACTCAATATCAATCAATTTCAATATCACTACCATGCTTATCAATAGCAAAGCGCAAAGAAATTGTAATCTACCAGAGCAACGACTGTTCACGAAGGTGCGCCCAACACTCTGTCCACACCAGGGCGAGCGGAGGCACACGCATCGTATCAGACGCGTGCGTGTCTTGACACGTCTGACTCGTCTGACACCCTGGAGGCACACGCATCGTACCCGATTCAAACTATCTGCCTATTTTCTGAAATTCCTTGCACCAGGGTGAGGGAGGCACCAGGGTCCGACACGTCTGACCCGTCTGGCACGTCTGACACGTCTGACAGGTCACAGTGAGGGAGGCACACGCATTTCACTAGACTCGTGCGTGTTCTGAATAGTGGGTTGTTTTAAACGGCAGATGAAGACCCGCTTCACTTCGACGTACAAGTTCTTCAAGTCGAGCGTGGACAACGAGACCGCAGTGAACATGTGCTTCAGCTCATTGGTGCCGCGAGAGTACCGACACCGAGTTCCATCTGCCTTGACCTGGGCGACTGCTGAGAGCATCGTGTCCACGTTGAGGTATCCCGCCACTGTGTGTGTTAAGTCTCAAGATCGCGAGGACTTTGAATGCTGAGTGATGCAATGAAACGGTGCGGTCGGTTGTATTACACCTTTGATAAGGAAATCGCTGCCTTGGCACCTCAAGTAGTGAACCGTGTATGGGACCCAGTAGGCGACATAACCGAGGAGGAGTGGTGTGAGGAAGAGCGAGCACGCGCGCAACTGAGACCCGGTATGGAGATGCGCCGTGAAGTGAACACTTGGATGCGCACCTTTTTGGAGCCTCTGTTCACCGTGGTTCCTGACAAAGCCCATGCGTTCCTTGCCTTGGCACTCGATCCGCGATTCAAGGGGCTTGGTGTCATCGTGGGGCTGATCGGAGACCGAGCGAGCGATGTGCGGGAGAGGTATGATCGCGAGCATTTGATTCCGATGATGATGGCGTACTATGCCGCAAAAACATGGCACCTCTCCGACCAGCGAATCAGTGTCCGAACCGGCGATCAACCCCGCAGACTTAGACGAGGACGGGTGCGCAGATATATTTGAGGCGGCGCCCGTCTTGCAAGCTGCGGCCATGGAAGCTCACGACTTGGATAGTTTTGGCGCATCGGTGTGACCTCCTCTGAAATTGAGAAGGCTGGTGGCGCGCGGGGTTGGTGGAAGACGGTTGGTGAGAAGTTGTTTCCTGATGCGGCTCCCGTGGCGCGTGCCATGCTTGGCAGTCCAAGTTCGCAAATCGAGTGCGAACGAATCTTTAGTATCGCCGGCTTGGCTGTGGGAATCCGTCGTAAGCGCTTGTCACCTGAATGTTTGGACGAGATCGTGAACATCTACAAGAATTACCCCCAGGATGCCACCTATGATCTCTCCTTGTTGAAGGGAGCTGAGGAGGAGTTGAACCCTGCAGTTGAGTGGGAGAGGTTGGCCAGATGATCACACATGAGTTGGACACAATCGAGAAGTACGAGGACGAGTTGCGTCAAGCCGAGCTGCTTGACGATGACACTGCGTAGGTTTAATAGATCGTTCGCCGAAGGGAGCAAGGGACTCAAGCCACGTGCTTTAGCTATTGATTAGGGCTGTTCCATTAATTGTCGTGGGGGTTTAGGATTTTCGTTTTTTGTCCGTCGGGGGTGGGATCGAGAGATGTCACCGGGAGAGGCGGTGTTTTTGTCCGGGGGGAGGGGGTCAAGGGGCATGTCCTAACCCCCCTTGCGACAATAAATGGAACAGCCCTTATTATTGATTCATGTTTTTTGCTTTGGTGTGATATACGTTGGGTTTCAGGTATACGAAAATAAAAAATAATAAATACGCACTTAAGGTGCATATGTGTAGTTGTATTATATTCATAAATAATAGCGGACGGGTCAATATATCATATATAGGTAATGGCGTATCTCAGTGACACGTCATTTTGATTCTCAATCCTGCAATACCCGTACACGCGAGGCATGACCGCCTGCGCCTGCGCCACCCTCGTCGTCGCGCGTTGCTGCTCCCATAAGAGCAGCGTGTCCACGAAGGACATAAATGGATCCGGTTCGCTCGCTGCGGACCTCGTCTTAGGGGCCTTTGTGTCGCTTGAGCCTCGTCAAACCAGGCGGGCTTGCCTGGGTTTACATCAAGCGAAGGGCAGCCCCGACCGCGACCGTGCCATCAGCGGTCGTCGTCCTTTCAATTTTTCCTCCAACTAATTTTTACCTACGATATACGTTCCTCCTACGTTATACGATTATTTTTATTATTGTTATTATTATTATTTAAGCAAGTGACTGTTATAATGTCTAAACGAATGTAAAACACCAATATATCAACCATTATATAATGTGACACTGTATAATGCTCAATGCACTGTGGACGACATTCTATTACACATTATACCAGGCGGATCGATCTCAAAAGAGATTTCCACTAGGCCATCTGACCGTAGGATCATGTGCGCGAGAGTGCTTCGCTTTTTGCGTCCCAACATGCCATGCCATAACGCGTGGGTGGCGTCGCGGTAAATGTACGCGACTGCAGTGGCACTGCCATCGTTAGCGTCTGGCGATCGTGAGATCGGAAGTTCGTCTGTGTCGCCCGTTGGGATTCGCGCTTTGCTGCTGATTTTAAAGCAAGGTAATTTGGCCCGGTTCCAAATCATAAGGAGCAGAGGTTAGTGTCGCCAATACCCTGTTACCCTGTACTCTGGGAATCTGGATTTTACCATTATCCCCGAAGAATCTCAAAAAGTGGACAGGGAAAGGCTTTAAACTAATATTCAAATATCCAAGGGGGGCCATACCCTTCATCCCACATGACAATTGATCAGGAAAAGGACCCTACACAATGCCAGGGGAGGGATGTTACAAGGATAAGTATTCAGATGTGGTCATTGTGTCTATAGATAGTGAGAGCATGGGATGCCCTGTTAGCAAGAAACTTGATAATGAAAAGTTACAATATAAGTTGCTTCAGTGGTTCATGAATGTGGTCCCGCACAAAAAAAAAATGTGACATACTCCTACCGGAGACGTGATGTTAGGAGGTGCACAGCTGATAAGCCTGCCCCTTTCCCGCACAAAAAGATAACCCCCAAAATGCTCAAAGAAACGGGCCTGCATCCGGATATGATAAAACAAGCTCTTAGTGAGAGAGATTGCCCGCTGCCACCCCGATTATGCCCGTGGGTTGGGGGTGAGGATAATGTGGAGCAGCAAGGCCAATACCCGGGAGCACACTTGGACGGGGAGCACAGGAATGCAGGAGGAACCCCCTTCCTCAACGTAGTGAAGTGGCCGAAGGAACTGGCCCTCATGGGATATCTACCAGATGGCTTTTGTAAGGTGCTTAACACTATATTGACGGATTGCCATACTGCTAATACTGATCCTGTCAAGGTTGTATGTTCAACCTTTCAGACTATGCGGCTGCTATTGAACAGTAGCAACTCGCAACAAGTATTAGTGGGTATGAGTGCAGTCTGGTATCCATAATCTACTGCTTGAGCTCAATGCTCTCTCATATACGCCAATGCCCCCACGCTTCTCAAGCGTTACCACTATCGGGTTGTGAACCCGAGGGCATTGGGTGAACTTCCCGCATCGGCTGGTCGAATAGCCCTTTGATGCCCGCATGGTGTTCATATCATGCTTGAAGCGAAGACGCGTCCTTTCAGAACAGTTTGTTCTTCAAGAACTGTCTTGCTTCATCATCGAGATGCTGTAATCAGCCTCTCGATGATAGATGTCACTTATGGTGAGTGAATGACAGATATTATGACTGTACATGTCAAGGTATGGCTTACGCGAGGTCGACTTTACACAAAACTTCCGATTTTCTAGATCGTGAGATAAATGCGATTGAAGTGTGCTCTTAAGTATGGTTAAGTATGGGAGGTAACCGAGCGGTATCGGCCATAACTTTTCAATGCCCGGGTCAATTGTATACCCAGAGCGCGCAATATGTTTAGATTGGTTTAAGCGACATGTTTATCGAATAAAAATATTTTCCGAAGTTTTGTGTAAAGTCGACCTCGCGTAAGCCATACCTTGATGTCATAGTCGACCGTACTGACGATACTCGACGACTGTATGTCATTATAACATATGACATGACATTACATGAAATGATATGGTATGACATGTATGACAGGTATGACACGTATGACACGTATGACACGTATGACACATATGTCATCGGTCATAACCCTGACAGATCTCCCCTCTTAAAAGAGTTGTGACCTCACAATATAGGGTGCATACCTTTGTAGATGTCTTTGATGTCTTTGTTGTTGAGCTGGTACCAGTCTTCGCACACCGATGAGGCGTCCCTCAAGGTGTTTTTAGGATATTGGGGGGAACTGAGTCCACTTTAAACCCTCACCTTAGGCATTTAGCCTTACAGTTCTTAGGATGTAGCCCCCATGAATTGCGTATCGTATTTCAGAGTTACGTTTCAAGGTATCCATGAATTGCGTATCGTATTTCAGAGTGTCGTTTCAAGGTATCCATGAACTGCGTATCGTATTTCAGAGTGACGTTTCAAGGTATCTTCCGAGGTTTACGTTACGGATAGATATTGCGCCGCCGTTCGTATCAGAAAGAGTGACGCTGTGATAGCCACATGGCTTCATACCTTTTCCTTGATCCTCTGGGAATTCTGGTTGGCATTCTGATTCTGGTTGCCTCGATTCTGATTGGATCTGTCAAACACGCTATTCGATGAAATTGACATTAGGGTAGATAATTGACATTAGCTGTTTTTTGCGATATTTAGAAAATATATGTGCTGAAAATGTTAATGTTGAAAATAATTTTGCTCGCAGGCCTCCGCAACGGTAAAATTACAAGACACGTACGAAAATGTTTCCAAGACACGGTGAAGCATGCAATTTATTTTCTGTGCTGTAAATGGTAGCGAGCATGACATACAAAAGAAATGAGCAATTGCCATATCAGATTTCTCTAATAATCGTATTTACATTATGTACATCTATTTCGTGCGTCTTAGTCAGCTGATTCTATTCACATTTCAACATCGCTACCGTCGTCTAGGTCTTTACACCTCTGGTCAGGTGTGGACCGGTATGGACAGGTCGGCACTTCCTCATTTCCCTCGTTTTCGCTATTGTCTTCATCGCCTTCGGTTTCTTCCATTTGCCCGTTATCAATTCGTCTTTTCTTGGCTCTTTGCGCAAGCAGTGCCACTATAAGTTGCCCATACTGTTCTTCTGGGATACAACCTTTTGCTTCGTTAGCTGCGATGTTCCACGCTAGCAATATCTCTGCACTTTTGAAGGGCTCAGTTGACGGCGTATCGGATGCGTTCTCCCAGAAGGCTCCCGCTTTCCCTGCCAACACCTTTCCGAGTCTTCGCTCCTTAGTGTCCGTGTATGTCTTCACTTTCAGGTACTTGTACTTCAACTCCTTCGCGTAGACAATCCGTGCATGCACTCGGACAAGCATCAAGGGGTCCGACCATTCTTTGCCGTTGAGCTTGACACGGAATTGGCATACATCGTTGGCCTTCACGCCCGTGATTTCTCCGAAGCAAACGGCGTAGCTGTTTAGGGTCATCTGATCGAACGAAACCTCCCATACCGGGTTGGCCACGTACACTTCGGCTTTTCTAGCAGCCCGATTCACCGCCTTACGTTTGCCCGTGTACACGGCAATCGGTGCACGTTCTACGCGTTCTTGAATTCGGGCTGGAATTTCTGCTGCTGCTGGCATCTGAGCTTCGGCGAGTCTGAGAGGAGCTTCCAGGGCATGCACCAAAGGGGCATTCAAACGTGCGTGCAATTTGCTCGGCAAACCGAACGGGACATTGGGCTCCTCGAAAATGCCCTCCTCGGTCAGCTTTCGTTGCTTCCTCAACAGCTCCGCCCACCACGCCTCGTGGGTAGGTGTAAACGTCGTACTCAAAATGGTCCGCATCCTGTCCACCAGATCCTCGAGCTTCGTAAGCCCTTCTTTGGAGAAGGCTTTCGGTTTGACAAAATCAGGCAGGTTCTCGGGCATATAGTTCAACACATTGAGGCCCTCCTCTGGTAGCCACTTGTTGTCGGTGGAATACATCTTGTATTGCACGACCACTTCGCCGGCCTCGTTCTTGAACGCTTTGAAGGTCTGCTGCGTGGAGATGCCACAGACGTTCTCGTAGCGACCACCGAAACAGGTCTTCAAATCGTGCACTTTCCCCACCGCGGTCGTGAAGATGCCATCCGAGAAACACTCCTTTGCGATTTCCATCATCTCGTCAAGGGTCATCGCAAGCTTGCGTTTTAAGCGCACAGAAAAACGCGAGAACATCTGGTCGATGTTCTCGTGGGTGTGGCCGACGATTAGGAAGTTCACCTTCACCTTCTTGAACGCGCCAGACATAACCAACCAAGAGATATACGCCAAAAGCATAATGCTCTTGTTGGTGCCCACGTTGTCAAGCTGGACGTATAACACTTCCGGCATCGGGTACGGTTCCTCGCCATCCCCTTTACGACGGTGCTCTTGAATTCGAGTGACGTCACGATGCAGCACGTTCAGCAGGAAGTTGGCGTCGTCACCGTAATTCGCGTAGTTGAAGTCCATAAACCGGCCAACGTTTTCGATGATGCTACCCATATTGTGCACGTCCAAGAAGTCCTTTCGGTCCAGATATGATGGCATGCGCATGAAATGCGGCAGGCGCGTCGTCCATTGGGTCATCCCGTCAATGATGACAGAGGAATATTTCCACCACGTCTTGTTTTCCTTGATGCTCTTAGTCATGTTGGATTTTCGGCCGTGTTTGTAGAACTTCTCACGCTCGGCACGCGCTTGGTTAAGGTGCACCTCTCGCATTTTGTCGTATTGACCTGGAAAAAAAAACGTTTTAATATACAAACTTCTAAAACAACGTAAAACAAATGCAAATACTACATTTTTCAGAATTTAGCTCACCGTGCTGGGATTTAGGTGTGCCCTCCTTCAAGAGTTTGATCGAAGCACATACACTGCACTGAGAAAAACGCTTGCACTTCGGAACTTTGAGCCAAGATTTGAACTCGTCTTTCCAGATTTCGTAGAAGTACGGCAAGGAGACTTCCTTGGATTTGCGGTCGTGAATAGATAAGGAATCGAGATAATCATCCCAAATCTCTTCTCTTGTCTTCCCCGACGGGAGATGCGTCTCAGGTTTATGAGGCTGAGGTTCGCCCTGTTCTTCCGCATATTTCTTCACGAAGGCGACGACATTTGATTTTTTGTTGGACAAACGCCGATTTGCCTCGCTGCCCGTCAGCCCGTGAATAAAATTTGTTCTTCCAGAGAGAACCCGCTCGCGCACGTCGCAGAAATATCCTTGGCTTATTTTGTAAACCTTCTGGTAGAATGCCGAGCACACCTGTATATATACAAGCACAGTGAATTCTAAAAGAAAGAAGAAAACCTGCTCATTAGCTTAATGAGCAGTTTTGGCAAAGTTTCAGGAATATGCACAAACATTTATATTTCAAGAGAATTCTAATAAAAAGAAGAAAACCTGCTCATTAGCTTAATGAGCAGTTTTGGCAAAGTTTCAGGAATATGCACAAACATTTATATTTCAAGAGAATTCTAATAAAAAGAAGAAAACCTGCTCATTAGCTTAATGAGCAGTTTTGGCAAAGTTTCAGGAATATGCACAAACATTTATATTACAAGGGAATTCTAATAAAAAGAAGAAAACCTGCTCATTAGCTTAATGAGCAGTTTTGGCAAAGTTTCAGGAATATGCACAAACATATATTTTTCAAGGGAATTCTAAAAGAAAGAAGAAAACCTGCTCATTAGCTTAATGAGCAGTTTTGGCAAAGTTTCAGGAATATGCACAAAAAATTATTCTTAAAGGGGATTCTATAAAAAAGAAGGAAAACCGCTCATTAAGCTAATGAGCAGTTTTGGCAAACTTACCCGTCTGTCACATATGAAGAACATAAATATGAACCTTGAGTCACAAGTTCTGGTTCCGCTCTTCATAAGATCTCTCACCATCCATTCTTTACGATCTTTTTGAGACAAGTCCCAAAACATTTTGCGTTGAGCTTCTAAAGCTGATGTGTGAAACATTAATGAGCAAAACGATTTGCACTTGCACCGATAAGTTGCAATACAGTGTAGGCCCGTTCATAAGCAACAGGTCATTTCGATCCAGCCTCCAGCCCCGCCCTTGCTTATCTCCAAAATCGCGATATTTCTAGCCTTCCAGCGATTTCAGTTTTTTCATATTGCTTAAATTGATCTAACGACCTGAAATTCATGTGTATGATCCAGCCGATTGAACTGCTTAAGCATGACCAATCGCGCAACATCAGCTCCCTGCGCAGCAAGCTGCGATTGCTTATGTGTCCAGGGTGTTCAGAGTCGCGAGCGAGACGGCATAAATCATATGGTGGAAGCATATCTAATACTGTAATAGGATACGAATATCCCACCTCTCAAATATATAACTTGCTGTATAACAAGGTACATATGATACGCACTGAAATTCGGCTTGTGTATAGGTTAAAATTTAGCCCGTGTACGCCATGAGTTTTGTTAAACACGATAAGAAGGGACATTCATGGGTCGAGGCTGAAATGCTAAAACATACACAAATGCCGATTTAAGCATGCACATCTGGATGGCTGAAATTGCTAAAACAAACAAAATAAGCGATTTTGTGTTATCCTTCCGGAATGCTGGAGTTGCTAATCGGGATGAGCTATATTTCCAGCCGTTTTGCAAGGGCTGGAAATTGCTTAACTTTATGCGAATTCCAGCGTTGGTTGCTTAAAAAACAGTTGCTTAAAAACGGGCCTACACTGTACTTTCTATGTCGGACTGTGAAAGGTTTCGTTCTTTGATTATTATTTGACTCTTTTCTTTGGGTTTTCTTTTTGTTGATGTGTAAGCTGCTCGCTCTTTACCGACCTTAGTTGATTTCCCATTCAGCACACTTTCACTATTTTCGTCACCCACGGAATACGAACTAAAGCTTGCTTCAAGGCTTTGCGTTATCTCATTGAAGTCAACACTTGTGATCTTTCGCGTACTAGACTCTTGCGTGTTTATTGTGTCATCAGAGTCCGATGAGCGCTGAGTCGCGCGAGAGTAGCTAGTCTTTTGCAAGTTTGCAGTCATTGGAGTTTCTGCGCTTTTCGAGTGCATTGGCGTTTCAACGCACGGGAAGCATAATATCTCATCGTCGCAAACTGTTTTGTATAGCGATGAGCGAGGAGCGTTAACTGGCGATGAGCGAAATACGTCTGTTTCTATTTCTATGATATCGTCTTCCTTCTGGGTGTAGTATATTGCAGGCTGTGAAAGGTCAATAACTTCGTCGATAGCTTCGTCAGCTATTTGCCAGAACGGCCCCATCAGAAAAATAGTCCAAAAATCTTATGAAGCAGATTTCCGTGAAATGAAAACGACGAGAGTTCATTCCGAGTTTCGTCAGGGGCGACAGCCGATGACTTTGAATTTGAATATTACGGTCGGTCATATAAAATTCATCGGATCGATCGACTAAACTTTGTCCAATAACATCATTCTGTACTCAAGTTCCCGGATCGAGTGCAGATGTCATCAATTGAAATCGAGAACTTGAATGCAGATTCGAGTTCTTTGTCGCGTTCAGCCCGTCCAATAAAATACTTCGATTCGCAATTCTCGGATTTTGATGACGAGAGCACGGAACTTATTGAAATTTCATAAACTCGACCAGTCTTCCTCACAATCCAAAACCTACTTTGCATAACACTGCTTACAGCTCATCGCCTTTTTTTCCTACTTTTGCGTGAATCAAAATAATGGCAACTGTGGACCAATTTCGCGCGTTGTTGAGCTCAGGAAACGTGATACAGCTACCCGGCAAGCAGTGGTCTGTTGAGCGCATACCTAGTTTAAAGGGCCATTGGCTGCGAGTATCTGTTTTTCTCGCAACTGCCGATGGCGGTACAGTTCAGAAAAACTTGCCTGTTTTGCCAACAAACGCCGATGAGAACCTTCGTATCTCTTTCGCTGGCTCTGCGCAAGCCGGCGGCGGCAATACGCCGGTGTACGTGCTGACAACGGGCGAACGCGCGCATGAGCATATGGCTGTCCGTCTTGACGCTGAAAATATGCTGATTAGCAGCGTGGCGCCTGCTTACACAGTGCGCAAGAACAGGCTGGATGAGCTTGTTACCCGAGCAAATAACACAGTTCCTGCTGCTGCTTACAGTTCTTTTTTAAATGAAATGTGGCGAAATTCCGAGAACGAAGAATTCTGGAAGTGTCCTGAGAAGTCTAGAGAAGAGTTCAGTCTCTTGGACGATTCAATCGATACGCAGATAGGTGGCACTGGAGTACTTCCAACTGCGGTAAGTTCAAATATTTTTGAAAATTCTGTAAAAACTTTTCAGTTATTTGTCATTCTTTTAATTATAATTGCGTCTTACCAAAGCTTGAACAAAAAGTCTCATTAGGCTAATGAGCAGTTTTGCAAACTTTCTGACCTTGTCGTGTTTTCTATTTCTTTATAGTTTGTATGGTACCTACTGTCATAATATGACATGCCTGACTGTTTTACCCGATAATTTAGATGACTGACCAAAGCTTGAACAAAAAGTCTCATTAGGCTAATGAGCAGTTTTGCAAACTTTCTGACCTTGTCGTGTTATATATTTCTTTATAGTCTGTATGGTACCTACGGTCATAATATGACATGCCTGACTGTTTTACCCGGTAATTTCGATGACTGACCAAAGCTTGAACAAAAAGTCTCATTAGTCTAATGAGCAGTTTTGCAAACTTTCTGACCTTGTCGTGTTATATATTTCTTTATAGTCTGTATGGTACCTATGGTCATAATATGACATGCCTGACTGTTTTAACCGGTAATTTCGATGACTGATCAAAGCTTGAACAAAAAGTCTCATTAGGTTAATGAGCAGTTTTGCAAACTTTCTGACCTTGTCGTGTTATATATTTCTTTATAGTCTGTATGGTACCTACGGTCATAATATGACATGCCTGACTGTTTTACCCGGTAATTTCGATGACTGACCAAAGCTTGAACAAAAAGTCTCATTAGGCTAATGAGCAGTTTTGCAAACTTTCTGACCTTGTCGTGTTATATATTTCTTCATAGTCTGTATGGTACCTACGGTCATAATATGACATGCCTGACTGTTTTACCCGGTAATTTCGATGACTGACCAAAGCTTGAACAAAAAGTCTCATTAGGCTAATGAGCAGTTTTGCAAACTTTCTGACCTTGTCGTGTTATATATTTCTTTATAGTCTGTATGGTACCTACGGTCATAATATGACATGCCTGACTGTTTTACCCGGTAATTTCGATGACTGACCAAAGCTTGAACAAAAAGTCTCATTAGGCTAATGAGCAGTTTTTCTTTTTTTCACTTTACTACAGGATTCCCGCACAACCGACTTCAATTCAACAGTAAAGCTTCCACACGGCTGGACCGTATGCTTCACAGAATCTGCTGTTCGGGAGGCGAACAAAGATCGGTTCGGAAAGTCCTCGGTGTCCGCACACCAGTGTCTCTGTTTAAATTGTGGTAAACAAGGAGAGAAGCGATGTGGTGGCTGTCGACAAGCAGTATATTGTTCACGTGATTGTGCGAAGCAGCACTGGACGTTGAGTCATCGACAGGAATGTAGTAAAGCAAAGCTAAAGAAGTAGGCATAAACTCACATTGGCAACCGTACTTGATCAAGACCGATGTTAATAAAATATGTATCCTTAGCTTGTAATGTAAAGTATGTCTCATTAGCGTAATGAGCAAAAGTGTGTTACCTTTGTGTTTTCCCCTTTAACAATTTTATAATGAACATGAGTATTGTTTTGAATTGCTCATTAACGTAATGAGGTGTTATCTGTTAGTGACTAACTTTGTACTTTTTTATTACAATATAGGTACCATTGACACCTGCAGCGGAAAGCGATCTGGCTGCTAATCGTGGTCCGAGCGGCTCATTGTTGGCTTACGGCCCGGAGAGACAGCGAAGGCGGCCAAAGAACAGAATGCTGAGCAAGCAGCGCAGAACTGGCAGTCCTTGCTCTCTTTGCCGAAACAGCGGCGTTCACTAGCTCATTCTAAGACGATTCGGTATCAGATTGAGTATAACCACCGGTACCCCAGAGTCGTTGACGCCAAAGACGTCAAGGGGTGTACCTTCAACATTCCTATCCAGTACATTATACAGGCTGAGGACTACGAGCGCATCAGGGATGAGGACCGTGCGCAAGTCGTGAACTTGAAAGAGAGCATTGCTTGGAACCCACACGGTTTTCAGAACACCTCCCTAGTGTACGTTGTATGGGCGCGCTCTGGGGAGCACCTCACAAGCGCGGAGGAGTTTGACCCCAGTAAGGTGTACGACGGCGTATATCGTTTCGTGTGCTTCGGGCACCAACATAGCCTCACCGCTCGGCGGGAGCTTCACCGAGAACAACCAGATAACGAAGCTTTTCACCAGATCGAGTGCAAATTGTATATTAATCTACAGTCTGACATGGTTCGATTTTTGGCTGACGAGCAGAACACCGTCGACCAGAACGTGAAGGGCAAGTCGAACCAGCAAATCATAAAATCCATGCGAACTGGCATGCAGGTGATTTCTGAGAAAATAATGTAACTTATCCATCTTTGTCACTTAAAGCTCTTACTTACTTAAAGTAAAAGAATGTTACTAACCGTAATTTCTCGGCAAACCATGCAGGCATCGAAGGGCCCTCTCCACAAACTCTATTGGCATTGTGGCATCACGGAATGGGACGTTCAGGCCCAAGACTGGACGGAGGACGGCCTGGTGAAGCAGTTGGAAAAGCACGATCCCAAGACTTTCAAGCTTGTTCCAAGGAAGAATAGGAAGCATATCTACGAGAAGCTGTCGAAGGGGGACTGGACCAATGTGAACGATTGGGAGCTTTTCGGGGGAGACGTTGAAAATGGCAAATGGTTCCCGGTCTGGTACTTTTTGACATCGGCTCAGCAGTTTCAGATTAAGGCGGAGGTGTTGCAAATGAATCACATCTCCTACGCCAACGACTTCGCAACGAATTGGTCGATGGCTACAGTGCGTCAGGACACTTGGAACCAAATTGTTAGAATCATGCATGCGCACGGTGCGGGTATTCTGAAGGGGCAGACTAAGACCCCCACCAAGGGGTCGACGAGTAAGAAACGTAAGAACTGGGCTCCGGAGAGTGAGATCGTTGACATGACTACCGAGACGTCTGGGGCGGAGGAGGCGTTGAAGGATGTAGGTGTCGACCTCAAGAAGAAGAAGTCGGGTAACAAGGCCAGGTCTAGACGTGTTCCTCGAAGCGCCGGTAACACGTTGAGTGTCGGTCAGCCGGCACAGCCTTTGCAGCAGGCAATCGTGAAGGAGAGCGAGAAGAAGGAGTTGAACATGTCCTTTTTCCAGACGATGCTCGGGTTTCACTCGGACGTGGAGGTTGATTACTTGAACGGCGCTCTGTCGAAAATCCTGACCACTGAGATCACCATCCAAGAGGCGATTGAAAACCTGAAGAGGTTCAAGGCCCAACGCAACGTTCAGGCCTGGATCGTGTCGCAATCTGGGGTGGAGAATTGGGATGCTTTTGAGAAGAAATACGGTGAGACTTGGGCTTGCCAGGAGGCCATCGAGCGATGCATCAAGGCGGTGAAACAAGGTAAAACTGGGCGAGGGGGGAGTCAGCTCACGGTTCCCAAGGCCATCGTCCAATTCGTCACAGACTGCAACACATGGCTTTCCCGGTGTCAGGCCGGAGAGGGAGACCTCGTCAAGTTGCCCGTCAACTACGTCTCCAATACAGTTAAGGTGTGCGTTCTTTCAACATTCTTTGTTGTAATAGTCGTGCTCCTCATGTAGTTGCATGTTTTATTGCGCTAGCAATTTTGGGTCATTCAAATATTAACAAGCGGTTTGCGGTATAATAGGTGGCACTTCCCTCCCCCCTTGTGGAGGATGGTAAGGAGGCACAGCTTGAGAAAGACTACGAGATGAAGACGGTTCAAACCGGCTACATGATCTACAATGACGAGTTGACGAAACTCGAGGCTGTCCCGAAGATGAATTACGTGGGGACGATACTGGACGTTATTTACGACTTCGATACGAAGGTGTCAGAGCACGCGTTATCCGATGCCGACCTGATCAAGTTCATAGATGGCTTTGCGGCGCTCACCACCTCGCCGGACTGGACAATATTGATATTTTGTGGGTTTGCTCAGCAGACCGGGTTCCTGAAGATCCTGGAGAGCAAATGCAACGGTGGGGCCCAGCGCATATGGTGGCGCAAGGAGAACCAGGATGTAGGTGCCAATCAAAAAGTCCGGTACAATGTCCTCGAAGCGGCTGTCATCGGGTTCCAAATGGCGGACCACGAGTCCGGGGAAAAATCCACTCGCAAACCATGGATGTGCGACTTCGACCTCTCGTCGAAGGATGCGGAGGCGTGCTCGAGGACGAATGTGTTGGAGGGGTATTCTGTCGTCAAGCAATCCTACCGAGACGAGGGGAAAGTGGTATGCGCTCACCAGAAGCCCCAGCACCTGCTAATAGAGCTCATCAACTGCCACATGATGGGACCCGCACCTTTCGCCCAGTTAAACAACGATTCGTCACCCAACTGGATCTTGGATGCAGGGTGTGGGGTCGCGACGGCCACAATGGCAGCTCTCCGGTGCGGCTTGAACGCTGTCGCGTTCGACTCCGACGAAGACATGGTGGCAGCAGCCAGTCGGCGGCTTGGGAACATTGCCGACGAGCCTGACGGCGATACGGAATGCATGACAATCGAGGAAACGGCGAAGCTCAAAGAGGATGCACGCATAGAGGAGGAAAACCTCAAAAAGAAGAAAGAAATCGCCGCGTGCACTAAGGACATCGGCGAGTTGCTTGATGGCGACGGTGAAGAATCCGATGAAGATCCACATGCTGGAACCGGCACGGATTCTGGGCAACCCGGGGCAGGAGAAGGAGATGAAGGAGATGGCAAAGAAGAAGAGGGAGCAGGAGAGGCAGGAGACGACGCACCAGGAGACAGCGATCCTTCCGCACCTGCCGAAGACGCACCAGCCGAGTAAATAGTGCACGCCGTGCCAAATGCCTGTCTTGAACCTGGAATGAACGCAGATACCGCGTAGATTGTGGTCGCAGTGCTAACAGCTAGTCCGGAACATTAATAAAACACATGTACAAAATGAAATTAGTCACCGCATCATATTTTGTATCGTGTTTACCACATTGAATGCTTGCATGTGCTCGTGAATTTATTATAAGCACTCATACGTACGTATCTATCAGCTTCACCGGCACCCGCGTTTATACGTGCGTCTCACGTCTCGTCGGAAAATACGTTATTTTCGTATGCCTTGGAATTATTTAGCTATCTATAATTAAATTGAAAAATGACATTCCATATTGTCGTTTCATCGAATAGCGTGTTGTCATATGGCTTATTGCCACGGCCCTTATCCTTGTCTTTCCGGACTGGGCCTCCTGACTGTTCCTTCTGTCCCCTATAGTGAAGGGTCTCTGCCTGCTTCGAATGAACTACATAATTCAAATCGAGCAGACTGTGTGTGGTCTGTGCCCACGACAGGTTATTCCTTTCATCCTCTGTCAGAAATCTGAGATGAAATTGGTTCCGAAGGTCTAATTCCATGTTACTGATAAATCTATCCTTGATCAAGACATCATCCAAATCAACTGATGCTAGCGAAGCCAGTGATGTGAATGTGCGTAGGTACTCTGCAAAAGTCTGGTTACCCTGCTGCAGTGCCATAAGATGCTTTTTGGCAACTGATCGCTTGTGGGGATTTCTGTTAGGGCTTCGCTAGCAAGCGAATAGATATGATATAAAGCGAGGCTATTATTGAAAGTTAATAGCTCACGCAGAGAACGAGTGGATATGAGTGCAGCGCTTCTCCAGAATTGACTGCTGTAGCTCAACGCTGCCTCATTTACGCAATGCCTTGTATCTCATAGATACCACCACTATTGGGTTGTGAACCCAAGGCATTGGTTGAACAATCAGTATCGGCTGAACGAATAAGCCATATGATACTCGCATGCTTGTTCAGAACATGCTAGAAGCGAAGATGAGTTTTCTCCGAACACTTTCGGTTCTTCAAGACTTCATCTTGCTTTGTCATCTCAATGCCACAACCTGGCCTCTCGATGACAGGTGTCACTCAAGTCTCACCTTGAGTAAATGACAGATGGTATGACTGTACATGTCATAGTCGACCGTACTGACGACTGTCATTATAATATATTTGACACGACACGACATGACATGACATGACATGACATGATATGACATGTCTGACATGTGTGACATGTCTGCCATGTATGACATGTATGACACATATGTCATCGGTCATAACCCTGACAGATCTCCCCTCTTAAGAGAGTTGTGACCTCACAACGGGCATACATTTGTATATGGCTTTGATGTCTTTGTTGTTGTTGCTGCTGCTGCTGGTACCAGTCTTCTTACACCGATGTGAGGCGTCCCTCATGGTGTTTTAGGATATTGGGGGGAACTGAGTCCACTTTAAACCCTCACCTTAGGCATTTAGCCTTACAGTTCTTAGGATGTAGCCCCCATGAATTGCGTATCGTATTTCAGAGTGACGTTTCATGAAGGTTCCATGAATTGCGTATCGTATTTCAGAGTGACGATTCAAGGTATCCGAGGTTTACGTTACGGATATATATTGCGCTTGCCGTCGACGCCTTTAGAAATCGGCATGCATCCATTCTAAAATGTACACGCCAGTCGAAAAATAAGATATTTGGATGATATTAGACTTTCAGAAATTCGCAATACATATATACTTGAAGATTTAATGTGCCGCACACACCAGCCTTGCGATATATGGCCTCTAGCAAGCAATTATGATGGCTGGCTGGTCAGCTCGCGTGACCACTGTCTTGGGGGGGAAACCAACGAGCCAATATATTAGAGGGGAAGCCACCGAGCCAACGAGCCAATGTATGCATTCCAACCGGGCCTACCGCCCAAATATGATTGGGACATATGTGTAGGTTCAATTTGATGGTATCCGCGCAGGTGTAGTGTTGATATATGATTGGTATATATTATTGAAGATGAGTCACTAATTTGCCACATTTTGAATGTTCCAAAAAATCCGTTTTGAAAATTTTGAGTGTAGAGGTTTGAAATGCGTTCGTCATAGATATATGGGATGGATATAGGCCAAACCAGCGTTAAAATAAATTAATATAGGACCTATTTATACCACCTTTCATTGATTAGACACCACAAATCACGGGAGATGGCCAATTAAATTATCGGAACAATGGTCCTCGTGGTAGGATCAAATCGTCGATTTGGTCCTACCACAAGGACTGCGGGCAGTAACCATACAAATGTCTAGGTCTTCAAAATCAAGCTCATATGTATGTCATGGCTGATGACCTCAGAAATGTTCGATACATATGTGTGTCAACTTCATGGAGTTCTGCATGGTTTGACTGTATATAGTCATGATTACCAAAACAAAAATGATGATGCAACTTACTTGTTTTATTATTTGTCTTTATTGTTTATTTGGTTTTTAGTTGTATTTTTAGCTTATCATCTTCCCCCCTCAAGGAAGTGTATTGCTAGGCGGTTGTCAAGCGCCGTTTAAATACAACAGAGGTCCGACCTCTATGTGATGACGTGGAAGCTTACTATGAAGCTGGATAGCAGTTCTCAGGTTGCAGCCCATTGCACCAAAGGTGCATCGCAGTTCTTGGGATGCATCCCGAATCCACGTCATCAGCGTGGGTCATATAGTGCCCATGCATGTGTTGTATAAAATACAACACTACCCTCCAGCGGCGAAGTGGTTTGCCATTACCATCATCGTATGCTGTGGGATATCAAATATATGATCAGAGAGCATGGTAATATGTGTACCATGTATGTTTGTCACTATCGGAGGGACTGTGTCTTCTTTAAACTCCTTATTATAACTATATGTATAATGGTGTTGTACTGATGTCAACACCTTCTCTCTGAGTGATTTATTGGTTTCAGATGTGATGTCGTGGCAGTCAACCTTGTCCGCTTGTACCGGAGGTTGTATGAATTGTCTCCACGTCGTCGGCACGAGTCATACTGTGTCCATGCATACGCGATCTTAGCGCAGGTCACAATACAGTGCCCGAGCATACGCGATTTTAGCGTAGGTCACATTGTGCCTCAATTTATTACATCTGAGAAAATCTATTACTCGTCCGTTGTGAGTTTAGACAGCATTGTACTGATTGCAATGCTTTTTCTGATGATTTATATATCACAGATTATACCAAATGTGGTGATCAGTCCAGTGCAAAATATATCACCGGAATGTACAGGGATTGTGAATTATTGCAATCCAGCCGGAGGAATAATCTCAGCAGCTGTTCTGTACTAATGAATTCATCGGAGTTATACTCATTTCGATGATTCGAAACCCATGTCATTTGAAGTGATGACAACTCATATGAATATGTAAGGGTTTCCTCAGAATGCTTTTATGTGATGTCAACATATTATGAACAATTCACTTGCATCTTAGGACAAAGGAGTTACGCTCGGAAGGTTTTGCATGGTGGCCACCCAACAGTTATCAGCTGTTATTCGGATGCCACATTCTGCCTTCAGTACTGGGACTATATCAACCAGTTCTACAGCGATGCACCCGTCCTTCCCACTCTTATGTACGGCTATAGTAGTGCCAAAGTATATCAGGTGGGATATATATATACATTATATAACTATCATCTTCTGATCCAGGATATGCAATTAAGCATGGTATCAGGTTATATGTTATATATGTAGTTCAACATTCCGCACTTTCTCGAGGATGTAAATGCTGAGCAACAGTCAACTTATAGTCATTGGGATGTAGTTTCCCATCCGAATTTACACTTTATTAGTGACGGTGGGTTTTAACGTTGTACAGATTTCAACGTTACTTGTGGATGCAGTGGTTTTTATCAAAAGCAATCCATCAGAAATCACCAGATCGGAATAGAAAATGAATATGTGTGTATTATGTTTGTACATTATATAATGAGGTGATGTATGTATATATGGGTATTGTAGGAGTCTGCACTCTTGCTTCTTCTCTTCTTTACGGTTTCGGACTTATCTTATTACTAACTACTAAACGACCGCACGAGGTATGATTACGATTGGTCAACTACAAGACTTCGGTTTCGTAAATCTATATAGTTATGCTTTTGCTTTCAATGTATGCTTTCAATACAAATATACAGCGGTTACGGCTCTTTACTTTTATGTTACACTTTTCAGTTCAGTTCTCATCTCCGAGACTGGATACACTTAGAGTTCTTATGCATTCAGGAACTCTTTCCATAACTCTACTGTACTGAGTACTCCGTACAACAGGCTAGGCACCTCACATCAACATCATTCTGATCGGTCCTACTGTACTCCGTACTGAGTACTCTTGCGTTTTATACTTAGCCGTTTTTCTTGCTCTTGTGCTTGCCTCCTAGCACAACTCCCCCCCCCCTTAGGGAAGGTCACGTCCACGCTGACCACGTCGGACCAGTAAAGTTTTTATACAGATCTTCTACTGTTGCTCAGAATGATTATACAGGTCTCAGCCGCCTGTTGTCTGGGATGACATTACACTTCCCAAGACACACCGCAATAAGGAGATCAACCTCTTAAGCACAAGGGTCGGCCTCTCACCGGTCTGCCATCTGCACTACCAGGCTCCCCCAAGGCTCGAGGTCTCACATCCATTACCACGCTCAAGGTTTTAAACCTTCCAACACTGTACACTTACAGGGAATGACAATAGGTTTGCCAATTACCTGACAGTTCTCGGGATGCCGGCCCGGAGGAAAGGTTTTTAAACCTTCACCGCCTCCTCGGAGTGCGTAGAGCTTTTACCCAGATCTCCAACTGCTGCCCGGTCGTGCCAGGTCCGGAGCCAATGCTCTCGTGAAATGGATTATACAGATTTCCACCTGTTGCCTGGTCGCACCGAGGCTAGAGCCACTGCTCGGTTGGATAGATTATCCAGGTTCTCACCTGCCGCCTGGTCATACCGAGGCTTAGAGCCACTGCTCAAGTGGATTATACAGATTTCCACCTGTTGCCTGGCTGTGCCGAGGCTAGAGCCACTGCTCTCTCGGATGGATTACCCAGGTTCTCACCTGCCGCCTGGTCTCGCCAAGGCTGGAGCCACCGCTCTTCCCGACGCCATGAAGTCAGTGGAAGCAGCCACGCTGCGTTGCTGGTTCTGTTGTTTCGTAGCTAGGTGATAAAGTTTGTGCAGTAACTTGGATAGGTAGCAAGTTTTGATTAGAATACTTTTAAGTAAGTTTCAAGATATATGTTTAAACGTGTTTAGCTTCCTACTCTGGAATCCCATGCTTTGCTTCACCTCGTGGGCCTGCCCACCGCATGCTTGCCTGAGTGACATGGTAGCGACTGTCACACAGTGCGTTCTGAGTTCAAACAGGTTACTGTGCAAGATTCATATATTCTTATATCATATTCATATTTCATATGTATTCATATATTCTAGTAGCAGTTCTTGTATGGATGAAAGCAACTACTCATGCCAACGATAACCTAGATAACACGTTAGCTAGTCATAGATAACCTGCAAGCATAATGACTCGATGTTTTTGTTGGTCAACGGTTAGTAGTATTTATTTCGCAGAATTAATATGCACCTGATGCACTCTAAAATACCCTAATGCACTCGATATGTATATATATTTCACCTTTGGTTTATTAGTGTGATTTAGAGTGAATTCGGATTGTACTCTAATGCATCCGAATGCACTCTAATCGGCAGATTTAATGTGCACCTAATGCACTCTAAAATACCCTAATGCACTCGATATGTATATATTTCACCTTATGGTTTATTAGTGTACTTTATAATGAATTTGGATTGTACTCTAATGCATCCGAATGTAATCCATATCACCTCGTGGTATCTTAGGGTGCATTAGTATGATTTAAGGTGTCATTTGTATTGTACTCTAAATTAGAAAAAGAAAAGAAAAAACCGCGCCCTTTGGGCGTATGAGTAAATTAATTTCCCCGGCCCTACTCTGGGCCGGACCGCCACAAGTGGCGGCCTTAATGGGACAATTTACACTGGGTGGTTTTCATCTTTCTCCTTCTCCTGTTTCTCCTGTCTGAGCCTTCTGTATAGCTGGTAGGTGCTGTGTGCGTAGTTCACCGTCAGGTCGTGTATCCTCTGCAGTGCCTGTACGGCTTCTTTCCTGTCGAGTCCGAGCTGCTCGAGTATGTCTCGGTTGTGCTTGTATACCGTGCCTGTTCTGCCCACTGCAAATATATGGAGTTTGGCACGGAATCCATGTCTGCGTAGCAATTGTAGTAATGGTCCATATTTTGTGTATTTTTCCAAGAGCTTGGGTCCCCATTTTTCATCGTCGGTGTGGGCCACCTCAATGAGGTGTAGGTTTTTGACTCTTGCTGGTGCTTCCTGTTGTGTGCATTCCCATCCGTCTTCTAGGTCCTCCAGGCCCTCTATCATGACTATGTCCACAAAGCTCGGTATTGTGTCGGGTCCATCATTCCTGCCTGGGTTGTTCTTTCCGTCGTGTCTGCACTGCCCTCTGGTGAGTATGTAGTTTGGAAGTACTCTTGGCTTAACACCTGGGTCCCTCTTTTTTCCGGTGTAGGCAAGGACTTTGCATCCTCCTTTCCTATGGTGGTCAAGTATGTGTTTAAGTTCGTCTGCGTGGGCGTCCGCCCTGTCCGAGAACATCCCCCGCATCTGTGGGTTGTCGCATCCACCTAGGGCGTGCCCCACCCTCATGAGGAAGCCCTTTGCGTAATCCACCCCTTTGTGCCGACATCCTTCCAGGGTGCACTTTCCGTCTCCTCCAGTTGAGTTTTTCGCCGTCTCATAATCCTGTGCTGGCAGTATTCTCAGTCTGCATTTGAGTATTGTTTTCCGCACTGCAAAGGTGGCCCGTTTCCAGAAGCCGTTCGCTGTTTTGTGTAGTGGCTTGTCTCCCTTGAGGTGTCCCATTGTTTCGTTCAACCAGTTGTCAGTGGCCTTGTTCTCTTGGACCGGGGGGGCGTTCCTATTTTTCGTTCTGTTGTATGTCATGTCGTGCTGTCGTTGCTTCCATCTTGTTCTAGGCATCGGGTCCTGCATCATCGCATGGACTCTGGACTCCTCCGTGACCCGGTCATGGTGAGCTTGTTTTTCATTTGCCGGCTCCCCTTTAGGTGCTTCCTGCTGTTCAATGAGTTCATTGAGCATCTCAAAGGTTTCCTCATCATTGTGCTGCTTTTGGGTCACCTCAAGTTTCTCCACGAGTTCGTTGAGTTCCTCAAATATTTCCTCCCCCTTACGGGGTTGGGGTGGCGCCTCTGCCGGTTCGGGGTTGCTTCCCCGGGTGGGGCTTGTTGTGCCTTCTGTCTCCACCCGGCCTTGTTGCTCGTGCATATCTCTTATAAGGAGCATCTCTTCGTCCTCCTCTTGGTCCATCATGGCTTTTATTTGCCTGTCTTCTTCATCTCTGGTCTGGTCGGCTTGCTGCTGCTGGTTGGGCTTCGGGTCCCGCATTATTGCTTGCTCCTCTTCATTTTGCTGCGCTTGGTCATGGTGTGCTTCCCATCTGAAAATGTGCTTTGTTTTCGGTTGGTGGGTCCAGGTTGTGGGTTCTCCTTGAAGCTCGGTAGTTTTTGCCGCAAGCCTGCTGTTTCCTCGGGCTTGCTGTGCACGGAGTAGTGTGGTCACGTATTTCTGGACGGCGAGCTTTCCCTGTAATTCTCTGCTGCCCGAGTCTTCATCTGGTACCATGGGTTTGACTTGTATTGTTTCGTCATTGTCCCATGCCTCCGTGAGGGTCCCTGTAGTGCAGGCCTGTTTGGCTGCCTCGTCAGCTTTTTCGTTTCCCACAATTCCTGTATGTGCCTTGACTTTCAGTAAGGAAACCGTGTGCCCCGCTGCTACCAATGCTTCAATGTTGACCAGTATGGCATATAGGAGGTCTCTTTGCCGGTGGTGTTCCATGCTGTGGGGTTTTGTTCTCATGTTCTCCAGTTGTCCAATGGAGTTTGCACTGTCCGTGCAAATGGTGAGTCCTTCTCCGCTTTGTGGCGGCGGGAGTGTAACTGCTTTTGTATGGCTAGAAGCTCGGCTCTGTTCACCTCTTGGTCCTCACCTTCCCATCTAATCATGTGGGCCTCCCCTTCTCCGGACCTGGGGTCCCATACCGCAGCTCCTGAGGCCCATTCTTTGCCTCCTTCCTCAGTTTCAACCTCCCTCTTGCTGCCGTCTGTGTATAGGTACGAGGTCGCTGTGTGTGCTCTTTGGGGGGGAGGGTATATCAGTTGGGCTGGTGTGTCACTCGGGGGTAGGTTCCTAGGGTCCTCTGTTCGGTCTCTCGTTAGTTCCCATCTTCTCCCTTGGACCCCTGGCTCGTGCTCAGGCCAGAAGTCGGCGGGGTATCTGACAATTTTCGACCTCGCCACTTTGTCCCATAGCGTTTGGGCTTCAGTCTGCCTTCTGAGCCTGGTGTGTGAGGTGTTCGCTTCTATCACCTGTTGCACTGTGGGGGGGTGTATGTCCCATTTTCCTCCCCTGCTACCGGGGAGGAGTTCCCATTTGGCCGGTCCGTCTTCTGCATGGAGGTGGCTGTCCTCCCACCAGGTTTCAATTTCCGTCTGTGCGTTGGAGCACTGGGGGCAGAGGTCGTTCCTTACGTGCGGCCCTGTGTTGCACATTCTTCCCATTGCATCCGTCATGTCCTTTGTTTTAATCTCCGGGAGTTCATATCTCTGCCATGGTCTTGTGTCCACGATACAGTCGGTACCGAGGGTGTATCCTTCTTGGTTTGGTTCGTGCTTGTCGTGCTGGTTCGCCCCCCTTGCCGGCTGTTTGACGGCTGTGGTTGTGCGGACCTTGCTCTGCGGGCAAGTTGTGAGTGCTTTTCTTATGCAATCCGCAGCAGTATCTGGGTCTCCACAGTGGGCCTGCCATCCCGCTTTGTTGGCAACAATCAGTACCCTGAGGTTCCAGTTGCACTGTTTCGCTTGCTGGTGTGTGGTACCCATCCAGTGGTCAGGGGGCAGGAATGTGAATTTGCCTTGCGGTATTTCAAACAGTTCGTGCACTAGGTGCCCTGCGTGTGCGTTGTATAGTTTCCTATAGGGGGTTTTTTCATACGTCGGGTATATTCCGACCCCGAATACCGGGTCCTGTGTGGTGGTGGCTGCAATGGCAAAGTCCAGTGCCTTCTTGAGGTCCTGTGGCGTGTATTCTGGGTTGAACTGGTAAGCTCCCAGTTTCATCCAGTTTGCAGTCCAGGCTGAGCCTCTGGCCCCGAACACCTTGTCTCTGTCGTACTTTGCGTAGTAAGTCGTGGTGTTGTGGTGAACATTGAGGGGTGAGGCGAATAGTTCAGTGTTGAGCCCGAATGCCTGTTGTAGTGCCCTTTGCATCTGGCCGGGAAATGTGGTTTTGTAGGTTCTTTTTCCTTTCCTCCTTTTCTTCTTTGCTTGAGTACCTAATAAGTAGGTGCCCTACTTCTTCCTCAAATGTAGAGACTTGTATGTTATGGTCCTCCCACATCTCAGTGCGTAGCGTGCGTTGGTGCGGGGTTTGGTGGTGTGTGGTGCCCACTGCTTGGGTGTACCTTTCATGTAGCCTGAGAAGCTTCTCTTTCGTTAGGGTGCCTATGTACTTCCCGTTTCTGTGGTAGCTATGGGCGAGGTCCCCTTTCATCCGCAGTTGGCAGTGGTGTTCTCTGTTGTTCGCAATATCCTGCTCCGGGTTGGTTTCAGTCGGGTCCAAGGTGAGGTTTCCCGCATGTAATGTGGGCCAGGCCTGTCCCAGGTGAGGCCTTCCGGCTAGTATCTCCTTGAGACCTCTGGGGTGGGTCACCTAGGTGCCCCTGGCTCGTAGCCTTCTTGTGAGGGTTGGGAAGGTGGTCGCACTTTGGCCTCTTCGCTTTGCAAGTTTCAAGAAGTCGGTTATGGTTTCTCTTGTACTCCACGAGTATGAGTCCTCCCCTGTTGGGTGCCTCCACTGGGTTCTGTACTGTGTCACTTGGGAGTGGGGGTCCGTTGGGTCAATGAGTAGGGTCCTCATTGCCACAATTTCTTTCGGCTTGTCTACCGTTTGGCCCCTCTCAAAGGTATCTGCCTCCATTTTTTCCGCCATGGGGTCTACCTCATCTATCCACTTAGTTTGTAGGACTGTGTGGGGATCTTGTGAGACCTCCCGTTCTTCCCCCCACGTTTGGCCAATGGTTTCTGTCTCGTTAATTCTTGTAAGTGGGTGCAGGGAGAGCTGCCTATGAATCTCTTCTCTGGGGACTAGCTTCGCCTCCCATTCCGTCATTTTAGCCCGTAGCTGTTCCGGGTTGAGGCGAGGGAGGTTGGTTCGCTTCGTGTGGGGGTCCAACGGCCCCTCACTGGGCATGCTCCTGTATTGTTGCTTCAGTCGTCGGTTTGTGGGGCTGTCATAGAAGTCCCCTGGCTTCGCTATGTTCCTCGGCTGAGCTTCGCAAAGGTATGGGTATAGGTGTGCCAGGCCTTTTGCTATGGCACTACGGTCTGCGCTGAGGGTTGCATCTGTGCATTGTTCCCTGACGTTCGCCTGACTAATCGCGTGTTGGCCATCTCTGGTGGTGAGGAGGGCTAGGTCTGGGAAATGCGTGAATAGTTTGAGACACGTCGTGAAATTTATAGCAGTCGGCGTGTCCTTGGGTACCGTGAGCTTGGCGGTTTGGTCTGTGCACATCGCTTGCCAGTCCGGAGGCGCCGGCAGGTCCCCATCCACCATTTTGCCAGCTTTTGTTTTTCTCGTGGTTCCTTCCATCTCTTTGTCAGACTTCCTTCTGGTCGCTCCTTTCAGCTGCTCCATTATCTTCGTACTCTAAATTAACACTAATATACTCTATCGCATGTTAAAATGTGGAAGCGATAGCATGCGCGGCTAGGGTGTAGTTAGGGTGTATTAGTGCGTGCATTAGTGCGTGTCTAGTTAGGATGTATTCGATTGCTATGGGTGCTATTTGGATATTATACATCCTAATGCACACTAGAATCACTCCCTAAATTGACACAATGCCCCCCAATATTTGAGATTGCACTCTAATACTTTAGGGTACCTATCCATATTAGTGTACGACTAGGGTACAAAAAATCTGTAGTGCCATGCCCTTCGCAAACACACCTTCGGCTCTCATCGCGCGCCCTCCTTGCGCTACCTTCTCGTGCCTACCGTTCTGCCGGAAGAACTCGCAAGGCGTGTCCGAATCGCACACTCGCAAGGGTGTGCGCAACGGAACGTTGGTCCAGATGTGCGTGGGCTTCCTGTATGCGGTCCCGTATTTACAGTACGTGACGAGGTGTTGAGCTGGTAGACTGCTCATGCATCGACGCGTGTGCAAACCGTGGGGCTCTCTTCCCTTCGGGTTCTCAATGAAATATGATTCGGGCCTCAAGTACCGGATGATTTCCAATGTCCTACGAATAACTCGCCTGTCCGCAGCGCGCAAATCTCGGATGCCTACCGTCTTCGCCTGGCTGTACTCTGTACAAGGTGGGCTAGCCCAGACTACGTCGAAGTGTCCTGGTCTGAACTGTCGGTAGTCCCATCGCATGATATCCTCGCAATGTGTGGGGCCCCACTTGGGCTGAATGTCTACGGCAACTACTTCGCTGTTGGAAAATTGCTTAGTGAACTGCCTCTCGACCGACCCGGTCCCACAAAACAATACTAGAATCTTAGACTGGCCGACTGGCTCCTTCTCAGGTGCTGCGGCTCCGTTGACTGGCGGCAGGGTGCTCTGAGCAGATACTCTCGCGAAAGTTCCTACTTCCTCATTAAACCTCTCCTCTGGCACCCATGGCATCGCTCCGTCTACCTTGAGCTCCTCCGAGAGCGTGGTCCATACTGCTTCTGCGGACTCGTCGCGCCTCTTACGGACCCTAAGCTTCTCTCGCTCCACTCTCTTAGCCTCGATCCTCTCAAACTCCAACAATGCCCGGTTGGGAACGCCGGGCCTGCTGGCTCCGTCCCACTCCAGATCCTCTCGGGTCTTCCACTCGTTCTCGCTGCGGGGCATTCCTGTCCACTTGACCAGGTACTCCGTCCATCTCCTACCCTGACGCTGGCGCGTGCGCGAACGCTCCACCCTCTCGACGTGGGTTTCCTTGCGCCCGCTGACGTCCAACGGAGGAGGGGGAATCTCCTTAGCTCTCTCAACAAAGCGGCTGCTCGACTCTACCGGCGAAAGCCGGTCCACGGTAAACACATCGTGCACTTTCCACTGCTTAGGCGTCTGCAACCTATAGGCCGACGGTGCGCCTCTATCGCTCGCGGGAAGGGCCATCTGCCTGTCGCTGTGAAAGACTTCCAGCACCCGAAGGGGCCCGAGGCGCTTCTTAAGCAATTTCTTGTGCAACCCGCGGTCGCCCGGCTGGGTGAGGTACGTGGCGTCCACCCAAACCTCATCGCCTACTGCGTAACTCCTGGACTTGTGACGCGCGTCGTACTGGGCGATCTGCTGCTGCTGAGCTAAGAGCAACTTTTCCCTAGCGAGCTGCAACTGGCGAACAAATTGGCGGGCTGTCTCGTGGGCTGTACCCTTTTTTACTGCTGCGCCCCTCCCCCCCTTAGCTCGGCCTCTCCGTGATGCAAGTGCTGCCTCCACGAAGAAGTCCAGCTGAGAGGCCGGAGCGTGACCGTACGTCAGTTCAAAAGGGGTGAAGCCCGTGACGGCGGAACGAGAGTCATTAATGGCGTACTCGACCGGGGTACGCCACAAATCCCAATCGTGCTGGTTGGCGTCGACATACGCGCGCAACATGCGTTCGACCGTGTGGTTTGTGTGCTCTGCCTGCCCATCACCTTGTGGGTAGTACGGCGTGGTAGAGGCAACCTGGACTCCCATCAACCGATGTAGCTCGAGATGCATCTCATCCCTGAAGCGGGAGTCCCGATCACAGACGATTTTCATGGGAGCGCCGTGCAAACGCCACACTTGGTCGAAATACATGCGCGCGATCTGTGCAGCCGAGCTGTCAGCGTAAAGCATGGGGACTACGTGCACCATCTTGGACAGCTTGTCCGTGAAGGTAGCAAACGCGTCGTACCCTCGCTCTGTGCGAGGCAGCCCAGTGACGAAGTCGATACTAACCACTTGCCACAGTCTTACTGGGACTTGCAGGGGGTTAAGCTGACCGTCTGGATACCCGTTGCGTGGCCGGGTCTGTTGGCACACGACGCAGGATTTGCACCAGTCGGTGGCATCCTTGCTCATGCGCGGCCACCAAAAACGACGGGGTACCCTGTCCAGTGTCTTATCCCTTCCTGTGTGCCCTGCTGCTGGGGACTCGTGTGCTTCGCGCATCACCAGCTCTCTGAGGGGGGAATCCTGAGCTAGCACTAGCTGATACCGCCCTTCTGCCACTCGCCATATCATGTCGTCTACCATGCGAAATGTGTCTGTCCTCTGATGTGGGGCTGCGATCAGTTCCTCCTTCAATGAGCTGAGGTACGGGCTGCGTTCGTATTCCGCTTGCAAGGCGCGGACGAACTCATCAGCCTTCAGTGGTCCTGACGCTGCCCTGGCCTTTGCTGCAACCCCTGTAGTGACTAAAGGCTCGTCGGGTTCTGCTTCACTGTCCTTTCGCGCAGGCGGCGCTCGGGGCTTTGCCCTGCTGGCTGCTGGGGCCCACACCAGAAGGACCGGCCAGCGCAGCGGGGGCCGACCTCCATCAGGAGACTCGAAGAGGTGGTTGGGACGACCTTTTTCGTCCTTCGTGTCAAAGACCTTGACCGGATGAAGCCCATACTTGGGGTGAATCAACCGCCTCCAGGGAGCGTCATAGTCTGGCAGAAGGAACATCGCCGAGGTGTTTTCTGGATCGGCGCGCCACTCAGCAAGAAAATGTCGAAGAATTCTTTCTATCAAGTCCGAATCCTTCGTGTAAGGGGGGTTACACCAAACGTGTTTCCCGCGCCACTTTTCCTTTAAGCAGTCGGTCCAATAGGTGTCAACCTGCCGGTTAACGCCCATGGAGTCGCAACACGCGTCAACGTCAAACATCCCGTACTGGGCCGCTATCTCCTCAAAGCGCTCCCTGATCAGCTTCCAGTCCTGGCGATCTACGACCTGGTCGTAGTGGGAGCTACCTTCTGGGGGCTTAACGGGCTCAGGTACCTTTCCGGCTGCCTTCGGATGACTCTGTGTCTCAGGATGGGGGAACTCGTCGGTCCCCGGTGCTCCTCTCTCCGGATGACTCTGGACTTCTGCTGTGGCCTGTTCCCTAGCTCGGTCTGCTCTGGTCATGACTGCTAGCGATTCGGCATCCCTCAAGGACTTCTCGCCTACTGCTAGGGTGGCAGCTGCGTCCAGCCAGAGGGCCGGCGTCTCTACCCACGTGAGCCCATTCAGATGGGTGAGCTCACCAATGACCGGTGCCGGACTGGTGGGAGGGAAGGACTCGTCCTCGGAATCACTATACTCGAAGGTGGCGCCTAAGACAGATGTGGGATCCTCGTCCTCTTCACATCTCTTGCCTTTCGGCTCAGAGTACTCGGGTCCATCTGTGGCGCGGTCCACTGCCCCGAGGACAGAGGTAGGATCCTCGTCCTCTTCGGACCCCTTGCCTTTCGGTGCGGAGTCTCTGGGCCCATCCGTGGCGCGATCCACAATCCCTTTTTCCTTCAAACCTTCTCTGGCTGACATTTCCTGATAGTCTGGTCGCCGGGACTGCGCATCCGGTACTACCAAACAGCGCCCTGGCACGTGCTCCATCTGATGGACTCCTACCTCTACCAAGTCCTCGTACCAGCAAGCCTGACGTCGGCTGAGCTCCCTAGCTGGGGCGAAGAGCCACTGGAGGGGTTTGTGGTCTCCCATGAGCTTAAATGATGTAAAAATCAGATAATGTCTCCAGGTGACCGTGGTACAATGATGGATGGCACAAAGCTCCCGTTCCCCAGCGTGATAGTTCTGCTCTGCGCTGGAGAACTGCCGGCTTTCAAAGGCCAAGGGCTGCAAGCCTCGTCCCTGATCCTGCATGAGTACACCCCCTAGTGCTACTCCACTGGCATCTGTCTGTACGAAGAAGGGTCTGGAACCATCTGCTGCGCCCTTTTGATCGGGTAGGGCCAAGGCTGGGGAGGAGATCAAAGCAGTTTTTAGCTGTTTAAATGCTGCCTTTTCATTCTCGCCCCAGGTCCAGTCCACGCCGGATTTGGTGAGGCGGGTCAACGGGTACGCGATATCTGCGAAGTTCTGGATGTACCTTCGGTAGAAGCCACACATGCCCAGGAACTGTCGCACGTGTGTGACAGTTTCTAGGTCTGGCCAATCGCGTACCGACGCAACCTTATCCTGCTGTGGACGGCATCCATCCCGATCTACCACATGCCCTAGGAACCGGACTGATCGTTTGCACAGTTTGACTTTCGACTTTTTAAGGTAGACGGCATTCTTTCGACACGCCTCCAAGACCTGGCGGAGGTGGTCGAGGTGTACCTCATGGGCGCTCTTACCCGGAACCTCAGCTGAGAAAATCATGATGTCATCTACAAATACTCTGCAAAAGGGTAGGTGCCCGAGGTACTGTTGCATCATCCTTTGCCAGGTACTTGGGGAGTTTGACAATCCCATGGGCATGACCAACCACTCGTACGCTCCAAAGTGCGTAGTCATTGCGGTTTTCTCCACGTCCTCTGCTTTCATAGGAACCTGCCAAAATCCCCAAAGGGCATCCATCGTAGAGAAGACGGTAGCCCCCTGTAGGTCATCTAAGAGACTCTGTACATCTGGGAGGGGGTACTTATCCTTGACTGTGATCTCATTGATCTGTCTGTAGTCAATGCCTAGACGCAACTCTTTGGGATTACTCGGCTTGGGGACCATCAGCACGGGGCAGCCCCACGGAGAGGCCGAAGGTCGTATGTACCCTTTGGCTAAGAGTTCATCTAGCTGTTGCCGGAGTTGCCGCAACTCCTCCTGCGACAACTTGTACCCTCGCCGGTGCAAGGCGTTCCCACTCCAATCTGGCCTGAGCCGGATACCGGACTTGAATTCCCTTGACTGGACTGATTCTGGCAGCTCTGTGCAAATGACATCTGCGAACTCCTTTTCCAGGTCCCTAAGCTGCTGCCAGATTTCCGGCGACACCGTCTCGTCTATCTCGTCCTCCGGCGGTTCCGGGGAGGCCTGAGCAGTCTGTGGGGCTGGCGGCGAGGTAGTGCCTGGCGGGACGGCCGGTACCGGCGGGTCTGTGGTCTGCGGAGCTGGCGGCGGGGTAGTGTCTGGCGGCACGACTGGTGCCGAGGCTCGCGACTTCTGACTCTGAGGGCTCGGGACGGTGGGGACTTTTGGTCCCGGCGGCTGCCCGGCGGAGGGGCCACTTTCAGCACCAGGCTGACCGACTGCTGCGACCTGGTCACGCCAACGCACTCGCTTACGCCGTGCTCGGGGTCGTCGCTCCGCGACCAGACCCCGGCCCTGCTGGAGCGCCGCGGCTGCCTGGCGTGCCAGGTGGGTGGCTTCCCGGCCGCGTGATCCTCTATCGCCTGTCTACGCACCGCTGGCGGAAGCAACGCAAATGCTCCGTTCGCCTCCTGTTTGCTAGCGAAAACGCTGAGAGGGTCAGGATGATCCCCGGCCTCGTCGACCGTACTCGCAAATCCCTGTGGCCTAATATCCTCGACCACCGCCCCCACTCTCTGCAAATGACACGCTCCTTCCACGTCACTGTAGCCGGACTCGGAGCTGTCCGAGACCAACCCTCCCGGCCCCTCAGACTCCCCTGCTCCGTCCGGCACCGTTGCGCTGGGACGCACGCTGACTTCACTATCCTCGGACCCGGAGGAGGGTTCTGACGCTAGGCCTGCTACAACATCGTTGGGGGAATCTTCGTCGGAGTCCCCCCCCCTTGTTGCAGGCCAACGCGCCAAAAGTCCCATCGGGGCCGAGGTAGACGACGAAAGCTTGCTCCTCTCTGTTTCGGAGGGTCCGCAGGTCCCGGCGAGCTCGACGTTGGCTCAAAAGGACTCCCTGTACCAGTGCCATTGCCGTGTCCTTGGACCGACTGGGGTCCGGTGACCCCGGCGAACAGCCAGTGATGACGACCTCTTCCCTGCCCTTGGTGAACCGGACCGAACCCCAGTTCTTATAATCCAGCGTAACCGGGGAAAGGTTCGCCAGCCAAGGACCTCCCAGGATGACATCCACCTTGAGGTCGAGGGGCATTACCCGAAGCTCAACCTGCTGGCCGTAAGACCCCTTCGACGTCTCAGCAAGGAGCTTGGGCCTGATGCAGGAATTAGCATCATATGTGGTGCCGTCAGCCACTCGAACCCGCATGGCTTGCTCGTGGCGCACCGGCTTGACGCCGGAGAGCTTCTGCAGTGTACTTTTTGCGATAATATTGGTGGATGCTCCCGAGTCCACCAACACCTTGACTCTGACGCCCGCAATCCAGGCCCAAAACAGCAACAACGTCGGTGTGCGACTGTGCCTGTCGAAACTCCTCGGGCGCGCTCCCATCGTGGACACCGCTGCCAGGGACTCACACCAGCTCGGACTGATATCGCCGTCCTGCATTATGCAGTCCAAGCGGGTGACTGACGTTTCTGCGTCGGAGTCACAGTCCGGGAGGCAGTAAGTACATGCGTCCGCTAGCAGGCCGATGGCGACTGCTTTCTGGACTGCACTGCGCTCCGGGAAGTCTCGCTCCTCGCCAAGCCGGATTGGGCCGGATGCGAGACTCGTGCCCCCGTGACTGGACGACGTCCAGCCGCCCTGGGCGCTGGACATCCTCAGACTCCTCTCCGGCAAGTGGGCTCCAGTCACCGGCTCGGTAAATCTCAAAGCGCCCTGGAGCACTGATGAGATTTCCTTGCTCGCCCCCCACCAGGGGAGGGAGGGAGGACGCTGCCGGTCCCGACGTCGGTTCCTGACGGACGAACTTACTGCTCGCACTCCTGCTGGACGCAGGGAGTGGGGAGAAGGGAGCTGCTGAGGGGTTCAACCCCTTAGCAGAGCGGTCCGAGTCCGACTCGGAGCTGGTGCCTGCCGCTGGCGCCGGAGCTTCGGGCGACGCGCGCTTCCGGCGCGCCGGCTGCCGTAGCGCCGAGCTCAATGCGAGCTCGGACACTGGCTCAGACCCACTGACTCTCGCTGGTGAGGGGGTTTTCGGTGGTGAGGCCCTGGGGGGCTCACCAGACAACCCTGGAGGGGCCCTCAGGGGGGTGCGCGCCGGTGTAGCCCCGAGGGCTTCACCGCCGTATTGGCGTGCAAGCGCACGCCGCACTCCCCCCCCCTCTCACGGGAGCGCCAATCCCGGCCGTCCGATCTGCCAGCCGCACCCCAGAACTCCGAAGAGCCCGGGCCGGCCGACAGACCCGCAGCGCGAGACCCCGACTGACCGGACCCCACGGCTGAGCCGGGGGCGGCGCCGGCCCGACCCCCTCCACGACGGCCCGACCGACTGACTTCTCCATCCGAATACATGGAAGTGGTATGCGTGCTATGCGCGAGATCTAATTAGCTAAATTGAATTAACCAACCGAAAAGCGGTTGGTGTGGCAACTAGCACCCGCTTCCAGGAATTTGCCACTTGTGCGCGGGCACAAGCAGTCACACCGGCCGAAGCGCGGAGATTCCCGAATAGGGGGGACTAGAAGGCCCAATTAAAGGTAGGCGAAATCTCGAACCAACTCCGAATTTCAGCAAAAGCCACGCAAAATTCAAAAATTTGCGCAGCGCTTCCGCCGCGAAGGGTCGGATTTGCCGAAAAACTGAGACGATTCCGATTTCCCGAGACCTGCGAGTCCAAAACACGGCTATGCGTGCTATGCGTGCTATGCGTGCTAGGACCAAGGCAACGCGCGCACCTCAAAAGATTGTCGTCGGGCTAGATTCCTCCACACCGACGCGGCTCCAAGCGACCTGGAACCCTCGAACCCACACACCGCCGCGCAACAAGAACGAAAGCACAGACATTCTCGATTTCGTAGTGTCGCACTTCGCTAGCTAGTCGCGCAAGGCAGGGCGGGTATGATCAGAATTCGCGCTAAAAAGACAGGGAAGCAACGTGAAAACACGAACTAATTACCATTTTGTAGGAGTCTACACTCTTGCTTCTTCTCTTCTTTACGGTTTCGGACTTATTCTATCTACACTTATTAAACGACCGCACGAGGTATGATTACGCTTGGTCAACTACAAGACTTCGGTTTCGTAAATCTATATAGTTATGCTT
>LGRX02033713.1:0-57066 GCA_001247695.2 Cymbomonas tetramitiformis | reverse complement strand
CAGTTCACCACCCGGTCGTCGCCTTCCCGACAGCTGCTCACTGTTAGTTCCGGCACGGCCAGCAACCTCGCCCGGTGGGCACGGAAGCTGATGAGATGCCGTATGCTGCCGTGCAACCTGTTGTAAGTGGTCATCGCTGCCGGGATGGGCCCCGGGCTCTGAGGGGCCCGGCGTGTGTCAACTCCACCCGCGGACCTCCCCGCATCTCCCCCGTCCTCCTCATCAGTTCCCCCCATGCCATCCCAAGAAGGCCGGCCACCCGCCTGCTCGCCCCCATCAAGGTGACCACCCCTCCCTCAGCCAAGGCCATTGCTTGCTCCGGCAAGGCCCCACCCTGCTCCTGAGTCCAGACCCCACCCTTTTGTGTGTGTGTATGCTTATCCTTGCGACTCCTTTGGCACCCCGTAGCCACAGAAGACTGCACTATGTACCCACGCCGGGGATCAAAGGATTCAGCACACACTTCGGGACACCTATCCGGATTCTCCAGAGCTCACTAGTGAAGAATGGGACCCCCTAAGCCTCGCTGAGCTACCCGAGCCCCTCTGCATCTGCACCGCCAGCGCACTGCCGCCTTGTGCCTGAAGCCGGTTCATCCCTGCCCCCCGAGCTGCGCGAGCCATATCTCCATCACCAAGCCCACGCGCAAGACCACCCCTATGCTCCCTGAGCCTCACTGGGCCACCTGAGCCCCTCTGCGGCTGTCCTGCCGGCGCACTGCTGCTGTGTCGCTGGAGCCGGCTCACCTCCGCCAATCGAGACACCCCTCCACCACCAAGCCCACACCCCACATCACCCCGCTGTCCCCTACAGCCTGGTCTCAAGAGAGCTTGCCCACCCACGCCACGGCCAGAATGCCCAAGCACTGTCCCAAGGGGCTGAGAATGATAAACTGGGTTGCCCTCATCCAAACTTGCGCATCCGCCATCGACTTGCGCTTGTAGCCCTCTACCCCCAGCACCAACTCCCCGTGATTGGAGCCCTTGCGCTGATTGCCTTGCGAGGTGGCCGCGAACTTGAGCAATGCGCTCCACACTTGCGCTGTAACTGTCACGCCGCACTGTTTCTACTTGGAGTCCCATCCCCACAGTTGCCTGTGTGTCCCAAGCCCTCCCGGTGGCCGATAGTTCACCACCCGGTCGTCGCCTTCCCGACAGCTGCTCACTGTTAGTTCCGGCAAGGCCAGCAACCTCGCCCGATGGGCACGGAAGCTGATGAGATGCCGTATGCTGCCGTGCAACCTGTTGTAAGTGGTCATCGCTGCCAGGATGGGCCCCGGGCTCTGAGGGGCCCGGCGTGTGTCAACTCCACCCGCGGACCTCCCCACATCTCCCCCGTCATCCTCATCAGTTCCCCCCATGCCATCAACCCCCCCAAGAAGGCCGGCCACCCGCCTGCTCGCCCCCATCAAGGTGACCACCCCTCCCTCAGCCAAGGCCATTGCTTGCTCCGGCGAGGCCCCACTCTGCTCCTGAGTCCAGACCCCACTCTCCGGGCCCGGCGACAAAAGGTCATCCCACTCATTCAAGATATCCTCGACACTTGACGCCGCCTGGCTGAGCCCGCCTATGCCTGCCCGCGCCCCTCCAGATCGCGCCTCAGCGGTGCCCCCTCCTTGATCCCCCACAGTGCCCAGATGCTCCACCTCCCGCCGCACGTCCTCCATGCTCTCCAAAAGCCTCGATGCCATCGCGCCTGCCTCGCCTGCCTCATCGGGAGCCTGCCGAGACCGCTCACGCTGCGTTCCCTCAGATTCCTGCGTCCCACCGCCAGACCCATCCTGCGTGGCATAGTCTGTCTCCTCGAACGCGTCCTCCCACGCTCTGTCCATCAGTGCCAACCTCTCCGCCCCTTCCCGTCGGTCCGCCTCCCCCCGATCCAGGTCCGGGCCCATGCCTCCTCTCACACGCCCTCCGCCAGCCCAACGCCACCCACTTCCGGCCGGACATCGCCCTACAGCCCGCCTGATGATCAGCCCTGCAACCCTCCGTGCAAGCGCGAAAGAAAGCAGCCGGACCCACTTCTCCTTCCAGCCCACAGCCCCGCCACGTGCCGCTTCCTCGTCCTCGTCCTCGTCCCCATTGCCATCCACCTGCTCTCCCCCTTCCGCGTTCGCCTCCATGTACCGCCGCTCCCTGAAGCGCCGCTGCGTCTTCCGAAGGAATCCATAGGCTGCAGGCCCCAGCCCACCGTACACCTCCACCCTAAAGGGGATGAAGTGATGTGGGCGGACATCCCCGTACGTCGCCACCTTGCTCTCCTCTACCTTCTTCGCCGCCGCCCCGGGGGCCATCATGGCCGCTCCCAGGTGCGCGTCTGACATCGGTCGCGCCGTGGCCACATCAAACAGCACATGCTGGCCCGGTCCCTCCGCATCCAGCACTGTCACATCCGGGCAATGATTCCGTGAGTAGGTCAGGTAGCCCGCGAAGTCATCGTGCAATGCAGACGCCAAGGGATAGGCAGACTTGGCCACCTCGAACAGCACCCTCTGCAGTTTGTGGTGGATGAAAGAGTACCAATTTCCTCCCCCAGCCCCCACTCCCCCCCGGCATGCCAGTAAGTGTGTCCCGGTGGGATCCCCCTCTCCTCCACAATCGGGGCACTCCTCCACTTGGCCAAGGAGGGGCTGCTCCGCATGAATATGTGTCGCAGGGCCACCCGGTATTCCGCCGAACTGAGCTCCAGGGCTGGGCAGCATGGAACACCCCTCAAGAAAGCAGGCCCAATACTGTTGAAGGTCACCGAGAAAAGCCAGGGGAGCCGAGACGCCCCCACGTGCCCAGCCAGCCAAAGCCAATCCAAAGAGTGGAGGACAGCAGCATAGACCCGTTGGGCACGTTTTTGAGACTTGCTGTAATCACTCAACTTCTTGACGTCGTCCGCCTTTGGCACTTGTGGTGGCAAATGCTCATTTGCTCCCCTCACCTCCCCAATCACCTCCATCGCCTCCGACACCTTCTGCATGGCCGCTTGCAAAGAATTAACATACGGCAAGTCGCTCTCAGCCCTGAGGTGCTCGGTCCCCGCCGTCACTGTTGGAAAGAGCTCCCGCATATCCTCCCAGACTTGCGCAAACCCACCAAGCCAGGCCGCACTGCTCATTCTCGCCGCCTTAGTCAGGCCCATCCTATGCGGGAGGGTGGCAAACTCACAGGAATGCCACGCCAATCCACCGCCAGGCAGCAAGTCCCGCAACGCCCCCTGCATCCTCCTGTCATGCTCCTCAGCCACCTCCCGCATCATCTCCGGCGGCACACCTCGCAGCCAGAACCCCAGCCTCGGGTGGGCACAGAATCGAACAAGGAGCCCCTGAGCCTGCGCATGTCCAAGCTTTTTCAAGAGGGGCAGGATGCCACATAACTCCTCCACCTTCTTCAACATCTCCACCCTGACCGCCTCTGCCTTCCCCACCGGCACCCCCAAGACATCGATGAAGTCCAACTCCCCCCGTGCACCCGGCATCCCGGCCTCGAAGCAACTGGCGTCCCCTTCAGGCGAGAAAGCCGCTGACTTCACCGGCTGAATATCCAGGCCAATCGCCACTGCCTCCTCCATATACGTCTCATACGCGAGCGCCGCTTCAACCGGAGGGCCCAGGAAGAAAGCGTCATCCAAGTAGGCAAAGATGTCCACGCTAGGTTTTGGAATTCAGAGTCGGGTTATCTGCAACAAGCGAGCGTAAATTTTCATTCTCAAAAGATATAGCAGTTCGCAGCTTGAAACGCCACGAACTTTAGCGCTCAATCATTATTGATTGGCCAGTCTAAGTGAAAGTTCGCTATTTAGTTAGTTATGACGTGCCACTGCCAAGTTCATAACGACTGCAGTGACACGTCTGCGATGGGCCGTGAACTGTTACACAGTGTGTCTTACCGATGGTCATTATATGATCCAACGGCCACGATTAGTTCAGCAGATCTAGATCTAGATCTAAGGGTTTCATAGGGTTTCTTCAGGGTTCCTTCAGGGTTTGATCATCCTGACTGCTGTACAGGGCCTAGACAGTCATGCTTTACATCAAACTGATCAGCAGACACTGCAGATTCCAACACCCCTTCTAAAGGGTGACTGTCTAGTTATCCTACTGCCAGTTCTTGGGAATGGTGCCCCTTCAGTCAGCAATGCCCAGTTCTTGGGATGGCGCCCCTCCAGCTCCAGTTTATGGGGATGGTGCCCCCTTCAGTCTTCAGTTCCAGTGATATGGGGATGGTGCCCCTTCAGCTCCAGTTTGTGGGGATGGTGCCCCTTCAGTCTTCATTTGATCATCACGGGGTAGGTTGTCAAGATATCCACTCGTAGTCCAGGATAAAGCTCAGGATGTCCAGATAGTCCAACCTGACAAGCCTCGGGATCATCATCCTCATGCGAGTCGGAGCCCGAGTCCAGATCGGAGATGGAGTCATCAAAGTTGTCACCAAAGTGGTCATCATCATCATCCTCGGTGAACACCTTCATAGAGTCGAAGATATGCTTGGTGGCGCCACAATCCAGAACAGCGCTCTTGTCCATAGTGGAGCGGGGCGCAACTCGCAGGTCAGGATCCACCACCCCCCCGGCCACCTTAGCACAGCGAGCAGTAGCATCAGTAGGCACCGCCAACACTCCGTCCAGCACTGAATAGTCGTTGGAGAGGGTGAGTCCAGAGGATGGAGGGTCCACCAAGTCAGATTGCCCACTCCCACAGAGAGCAAATAAAGTCTCACCAGTGTCAAAGTGCTTCTCCTCCTCGCCAGCAGTGTGGGATATAACACTCTCACCTGACCCTGAGCTGAGGGCAGAGTGTTCACCTTCCAGAAATTCACACAACGAGAACTCCACCAGCTCGGAACCCTGACACGCTGATAGCTGACCCAAGGTCGGACAAGAGGTCAGCGAGCCAGAGATGCTATCACAACCAGATTCCAATAGCCCAGAACCGTAGTGACTGGCATATATATCTTCACCAGTCTCGTTCAGACCAGGGTGTAAGTCAGATGTACTAGCCTCCCGAATGGCAAAAAGGACCTCACCAGCCTCATACAGTCCAGGATAAAGCTCAGGTTTTCCAGCTGCAGCGCCAAGATGTTCACCAGGCTTCGGTAAGCTACCATTCTTCTCGTAGTCAGCCACCCTCTTGAGAATTGCCGCCTTGGTAGTCGGCGAAGCCGTCTTGAAGAACGCCTCCCGCTTCTCAACGTTCTTGATGAAACAGTCCTTAGCAGAGTGCCCACGCCTGTGACAGACAGGGCACGGGACTTTGACAGCAGCCTCAGATTCAGAATTGTCGCCGGTGTGGTTCACTGCGAGGGCACAGCGCGTCCCAACAGCACGCGGGGCGAGTATGGTGTCGTAGTGAGATGTGACGTGGTCCGACAGCACACTCGCGGTCGGCAGGGTCTCAGACATGAATTTGGCCTTGAGGAGCATATAGTCGGGGTGCAGTCGCACAATAGCCATGGCAGAAAATATGGTCTCAACCGTCTCCATACACAGAGGCTTGCCAGAAGGAGTAACGCGCGCGTTCGCGGAGTACTCGCGTATACGCCGAAGAGTCTCCTTCGACTCCAAAAACGTGGAGAGAGGAGGGGCAAGGTTCGAGAGTCGATTCGGTAGCGACAGCAGCCTATCCACTTGGGTGATGAAGTAGACGACGCTGGTGTTGTGTCGCAATTGGGCCAGTTCCCGCCAAGCTCCGTGACCGTCAGAATGTTGTTCGTAGCTGCGAACGATAGCGTTCGCAGTGCCAGTGGTAACACGGCAGAGGAAGTCATAAAACAGTTCATTTGCTTCCTCAAGATAGAGTTTATCCTCCCTCACCTCATGGAGCGGAGTAGACGCCGAAAGCAGCAGTGCTAGAGAAGGGTGGCGCAAAGAAGGCTTAATTCTCGCACAAAACTCGTCCCAAATTCCTTCCTGGTCAGATTCCTTGCCAGAAAAGTACGAGTCCGCGGAAAGCCCCTTGGTCATACGAGAAAGACCAGGTAAAGGACGTCGCCCACCAGCGGGCGACAAAGGGAGATGCTCGTCCTCAGGGACTGGAGCGGCGCTGAGGCCTGGCTGATGAAGGTTGCGCATATCGTAGAGTTGAGCACTCAAACCTTTCACAATATCCTTAAGCGCCGAGATATCCTCCTGCTGGTTACTCAGCATAACATCTCGCGAAGACGACTCGCCAGAATAGGACACTTCATATTCTGGCGCGCTACCAGAAGGTGGCGGTGTCGCAGCTTGGCTATAGCTCTTTCTACCTTTGACCATAGTGAATTCTCTTACGCGCAGCGGAAAATTTGCGTGATAAACGAAAATGGATCCTCACTTACAACGTAAGTGGGCCCATAACCTTTTGGAATTCAGAGTCGGGTTATCTGCAACAAGCGAGCGTAAACTTTCATTCTCAAAAGATATAGCAGTTCGCAGCTTGAAACGCCACGAACTTTAGCGCTCAATCATTATTGATTGGCCAGTCTAAGTGAAAGTTCGCTATTTAGTTAGTTATGACGTGCCACTGCCAAGTTCATAACGACTGCAGTGACACGTCTGCGATGGGCCGTGAACTGTTACACAGTGTGTCTTACCGATGGTCATTATATGATCCAACGGCCACGATTAGTTCAGCAGATCTAGATCTAGATCTAAAGGTTTCATAGGGTTTCTTCAGGGTTCCTTCAGGGTTTGATCATCCTGACTGCTGTACAGGGCCTAGACAGTCATGCTTTACATCAAACTGATCAGCAGACACTGCAGATTCCAACACTAGGGTGTCCCTCCTGAACCCGCTCCAGCACCACCTGCAACGGGGCAGCCAAGTAAAGTGGCCCCAGGGGGTCCCCCTGCTGCGTGCCCTCCTTCGACTTGACAAATCGCATCACCGAGCCATCAACACCCCCCAGCCGAAACCCCAGTTTCGTATCCACCCCATAACAAAGGTCCGTCCATGCCCACAGCTCCGGGAAGTCCCGCTCGATAGCCTCAAACATTGCCTCACGGTGCACCGCATTGAAGGCATTCCTGGCATCTGCCTTGACACAGACCCATTCCGGGTGCCGGTCCAGAGCCGCCTGAACAGTGTGGACCCCCAGGTCCGCCCCTCCCTTCACCGCAACCCCAATCTGGGCCGCCCGCAGTCCACCATGCTCATCATCCTGTCGACGCCCACAAAATCGAGCCCTGAGGGCCTTCACACGCTGCCTGCATATAACCTTCGCCACTAGCTTCCGGAGAACCTCGCCACACGCAATGCGCCGGACGTTGACGCCGAGGTCGTCCTTCAGCAACGCCACTAACCTAGCGCCTGCCAGCCACTCCCGAACCCCCGCCGGGGCCCGACCTGCCGCCAGATGGTTGCACACCTCCAACAGTGCATCTCGCCCACCAGAGACATGGACCGCCCACATATGCTCCCAGCGCCACTGAGAGCTGCCCGGTCTCGATGCCCGCGGCAGATTACGCATTACATCATCGAACGTCTTCTCATCCAGCTCAAGCGCCTGCCCCCGAAGCTCCCGCCGGCGATCCTCTCCCACATCTTGCCTCCTGCCTGTCCAAGCCGGGTGCAACCGCTCCAGCTTCAGCAACGTCTCCTCCGTCGCTGGTGCCAGCTTGGCCAACTCCAGCCTCTTCGCTGCCTTTCCCTGCTGCCCCGCCTTCACCAATCGCACAGCATCTCGCAGCACCCGTTCCTCATCCGCCTCGGCCACAGCTCGTCGATCCCCCAGCACCTCCGCATGCAGCCCCTCCCACTCGCCGCGTAGGAAGCGGGCGCAACGCTCCTTAATGACCTGGGCCACACCCTGCTTCACCCCCTGCTGGACCGGCTGAAGAACCAGGCAGGGAGTAAAAAGAACAGCTTGTAGGCCTCGACGTCCTCTGTGTCCACCCGCATCCTCCGAAGCGCGACCATCACACACTCGGTGAACAGTCCCCACAACTTCTTCGGCACCATCAGGGAAGGGAAGTCGCTCACAGCACACTCGTCGACACTCAGTCCTCGCAGCCATGTCCACCCCGCCTCTCCAAGCCCATCCGGGTCCCCCACCAAGCTCTCGCCTCCGTGCTGCCCCTGCGCCCGCCCCGCCGCCCGTGGATTGCCCCGGCCCCCACTGCCGCCTCCCCCCTGAGCCGGCGCACAACGCTGAGCATAACTAGCCAGACAGCCCCCACCCCGACCTTGATGCTGCCGCAATCCAGTCTCCGAGAGGATATGTCCACAGCTCTGCTCAGGGCACCGCGTGAGCCTCGCCGCAGACAGCAGAAGCCCCGATGCGTCAGGATGGCTCCGCCGAAAATGCTCCGTCAGGGCTCGTCTGCTTCCTAGGGCCCCCACTGAGCACCCCGGCACCGAGCAGACCACATTCCCCACCCGCTGTCCTGCCCCCTTCCGCCCGCCACTTCCCTCGAGCTGCGCCGACCCACTAGTCCCTCCCGAGGCACCCCCCAACGGTCTCAGTGGCTCCACAGCCCCTCCCTCACCCGCCACATCAGCCCCGCGCTCTGCCCCCACCGTCCTCGTCCCTAACCTTACCCCGTGGACACCCTCACCCGCCACCCCCACGGCCTCCTCACCACCCGACTGTCCCACCGCTACAGCACCACTCCCAAGATCAACGCTAACCCCAGCCGAACGCCCCGACAGTTCCAATCGAAGTGACAGATGAGGGCCCTCCACGCCCTCTCCGCTGCTCACTGCCATCCCACCCGCCAGACCATCCACTCCGGCCCCGTCCTCCCCGCTGACCCCCTCAGTTTCGCCACCCGCACCCGCGCCCACATCCCCCCGAGGCAACCGCCGCCAACCCATAAGCAAGCCCTTCTCCGCCTCCCTGCTCCAGCCACCAACCGTCTTCACCCCGACGCGCCGCCCACCACCCCGCCTGGACAGGAAACCGTCATGATCACCCGGGCCTCTCGGCCTGTCCTCCAGGAACACCTCCTCTCTCTCCGGGTTCCCATCAAGGTACTCAATCACCGTCGCCCCCTCCACAGATGCCCCCCCCCCTAACCGTCCACCATACCAGCTGCGCTCACCTGGCCAATACACCTCCACCAGGGTGCCCACTGGCAACGCCGCCATCGCTGGGCCTACACTCTGCCCAGCCGATCTCCCCCCATCAACACGCCTTTCATTATTTACACTATCCGTGACCGCCAGGTCCGCCGCCTGCCCAGCCGCCCCTTCCATATTTACACTATAAACAAACCCCTCATTCGCCCGATTACCTTCATAATCAGAACTCATAGTCATAATTCATTCATTCGAACACTACGCCCAGTGACGCTCACCACCTGCCACCAAGCCGAAAAACCAAAACCAAAATCGAGCCAAAAAACAGCATCCGGAAACTTATCGCCATGGAATTGCAACCGGCCGTGGCCTCAGGAGTCCTGCCTCTCACCCCGGGGGATTGGGCGGGCAGGTGCTGACGCAAGCAGAGGCATCCGTCAGATACAAATGTATCCAATATACTGGACTGTCAGCTGGGTTGGCCTGGATGGGCGCTCTATGCCAACCGCGCGAAGGGCTGTCTGTACAAAAGTAACCGCGGCCCGAAGGTCTCCGGTACCCTCGACCGTTGCTGTTGATGCAAAATCAATCTGCTGTTGGCTCCCCAAACAAATATATGAATCCATGCCTGCACAGGCGCAAAATATGTACACAACTCGAACCACACGTGTGTGCGTGAAAGCCAAGACCGGATCTGGACCGTAGAGAGCAACGGCAAGCGACGGCCACCACACCAGAAGTGCGGATTCGTCCTTATGGGCCCGGGTCCAGACCACACCCAACCGACACCACCGCTAACACAACCAACACAATCAACACACGAAGGAGAACATGCACCCAAGGCTCCGATCGGCGAAGGCAGTAGCCAACACCCTGCACTCGGAGGCCTCAGCAGGGAACCCCGAGCGCTACCAACCGACACCACACGCAACTCTAGCCGTGTGGGGGGGTCATACCCCTCAGCCGGCAAACGCTCCCCCCTCCATTCTTTGTCCCCCCGCCAATCCGGCGAGGGTTAGGCCCCGGGGGGAAGGCCCTGAGTGTGTGTGTATGCTTATCCTTGCGAATCCTTTGGCACCCCGAAGCCACAGGAGACTGCACTATGTACCCACGCCGGGGATCAAAGGATTCAGCACACAATTCGTGTGTGTGTGTGTGTGTGTGTATTACCCCGCAGAGGGGGCCTAGGATCCCGCATTTTCATATTCGTGTGAAATTGCACAAGTCTCCGGTAGGATACCGGTTTGTCGCGGGGGCCAATCGCGCAACACTTACACCAGTTTCTAAGTGGCTCAGCGTAGCCTTCCGGGCTTTGACTGCCGACGCCGAGGGCCTGTGGAAAGAGGTGGTTTCTCAAATCCCAGGTGTGCCGAGAGGTCGCGGGTCTTGGATTATTCAGGATTCGGCGGAGATTCGGAAGCTGGCTGCGGCATGCAACAGGCCCCGCGGACAGCGTGATGCATCATTGCACGTCTGTGCATTCGATTTCACGTCCATGTACACCACCTTGTGTCTGCAGGATTTGAAGGAACGGCTGTCGGCACTCTTTCGGAGCATTTTCCAAAGAAAACTTCAAAGTTCGAGGGTGAGGTACCTGCTTGTCAGAAAGGATAAGTCCTTTGAGTGGGTTACCAATGAACGGAGGACGGACGGTGAGAGGGAAATGCTCTTTTCGGAGGGTCGGCTTGTTGAGTTATTCTGCGGGTTGGTTGGTGGATGGAACATTTGTCGAGTTTGGGGGTGTGATCTACAGACAAATTGTGGGGATCCCTATGGGGACGAGCTGTGCGGGCTTCATTGCCAACCGCTACTGTTTTACGTATGAGCTTGCGTTCATGCGCAGACTTCTGGAGGCGGGGAATTTTCATGACGCGCACAGGTTTCTTTTCGTTTGTAGATACATTGATGACTTGCTGGCGTTCAATATTCCAGATATGGAAGACTATCTATATCTGAACGAATCCGGCACTGCAGGGATCTATCCCAAACACATTTTGAGTCTATCTTTGGCACATGCGGGTGTGCGTGTCCCTTACATGGACATACTCATCAAGCAAAATAGGCGCAGAGGCCTTATGACTGCCATATATGACAAACGACTGGATGCACAATATGCTGACATCCAGGTCATTAGGTACCCTGCACATGACTCGTACTTGGCCGACAAAGCTAAGTATGGGATTGTCACGAGCCAACTGCATCGGTTCGCTGAGAGATGTGTCCTTTGGCAAGACTTTGTTTACAACATAGCTCTTGTTTTCCACAGGATGACACAAAAGGGTTACCACAGCAGGCGTTTGTGGGGCTTTTTGCGGCGCTTTATGGTGGAGAGGTCCGGTCTGTATGATAGACGAGGTCCGGGTTGCTGGATCTTGCGCGTCAGGCGTAAGCTGGGGGACTTACGTGACGGTGTCATTGTGCCAGGTCCGAATGGGTGGGAGTTCGGGCCATCATAGCTGACCGGGAATACGTCTCGCCATAGGGTTGTGGCATCTCGTTGTTAACGGGGACGGCCACTTGGGTGCTTTGGATGATGGGATGTGGCTGTCCCTGTGGTACCCTTCTGACGGGTACTGCCTCTTTGAGGGCGTCGGGGATTCGTCTGCGGCTGGCTCTATTTATGTCCAGTGCCTTGGGGCTTTTTCACCTGCCGGGGGACTGGTGGTTGACAGCCACGTTATGGGGTGCTGACATCTCGTTGTGAACGGGGACGGCCACTGGAATGATTTGGATGATGGGATTGTGGCTGTCCCTGTGGTACCCTTCTGACGGGTACTGCCTCTTTGAGGGCGTCGGGGATTCGTCTGCGGCTGGCTCTATTTATGTCCAGTGCCTTGAGGCTTTTTCACCTGCCGGGGGACTGGTGGTCGACAGCCACGTTATGGGGTGCTGACATCTCGTTGTGAACGGGGACGGCCACTGGAATGATTTGGATGATGGGATGTGGCTGTCCCTGTGGTACCCTTCTGACGGGTACTGCCTCTTTGAGGGCGTCGGGGATTCGTCTGCGGCTGGCTCTATTTATGTCCAGTGCCTTGGGGCTTTTTCACCTGCCGGGGGACTGGTGGTTGACAGCCACTTTATGGGGTACTGGCGGATCGCTGTGAACGGGGACGGCCACTGGAATGATTTGGATGATGGGATGTGGCTGTCCCTGTGGTACCCTTCTGGCGGGTACTGCCTCTTTGAGGGCGTCGGGGATTCGTCTGCGGCTGGCTCTATTTATGTCCAGTGCCTTGGGGCTTTTTCACCTGCCGGGGGACTGGTGATCGACACCCACTTTATGGGGTACTGGCGGATCGCTGTGAACGGGGACGGCCACTGGAATGATTTGGATGATGGGATGTGGCTGTCCCTGTGGTACCCTTCTGATGGGTACTGCCTCTTTGAGTGCGTCGGGGATTCGTCTACGGCTCGCTTTTTGGGAGTGTCTTGGATTCGTCTGACGCTAGCTCCCTCTCCGTGTACAGTGCTCATGGTTATTACACATGCCGGGGGACTTGCGTTCTTTGACCTTGATATGAAGTACTGGCAGATCGCTGTGAACGGGGACGGCCGCCGGGTGGAAGTGGGTTTTGGGAGGCGGTTATCCCTGTGGTGCCATTCTGGCGGGCACTGCCTCTTGGAGAGCTCGGTAGATTCGTCTGTCGTGCTGCGAGGAGAGGCAGAAGGTGGTGATGTACACCTTCTGTGTTTTCCCTTGAATTTTGTGGGGAGCACTTAGGTGCCCGCATGTTTCCTTTTTTTGACATGGGGTGTCCATGCTGTGTGGTGTGACTGCATTCATGACATAACCATGGACCAACAGGTCCCATCCATCGACCGGGAGCCACTGGGGGGCATGCCAGCAGGGTCCGCTTACTCCGTAACCCAGAGACCAACAGTTGTTTGGCGACGATCGGTCACATCGTATCATCTTTCCATGCTGCTTTGCATTTGGGTTGGGAATATGTATGCGTTTGTGGTATCTTGTCACGGCCCCGCCCTGCTCTTGATTTGCTTTTCACATCCACTGGGATGATGATGGGCTGGCTTTTGTTGGCCGATCTCATGCCGTTCAGTGTGTGTATGCTTATCCTTGCGACTCCTTTGGCACCCCGTAGCCACAGAAGACTGCACTATGTACCCACGCCGGGGATCAAAGGATTCAGCACACACTTCGGGACACTCATCCGGATTCTCCGGAGCTCACTAGTGAAGAATGGGACCCCCTAAGCCTCGCTGAGCCACCCGAGCCCCTCTGCATCTGCACCGCCAGCGCACTGCCGCCTTGTGCCTGAAGCCGGTTCATCCCTGCCAGCTGTGTGTGTATGCTTATCCTTGCGACTCCTTTGGCACCCCGTAGCCACAGGAGACTGCACTATGTACCCACGCCGGGGATCAAAGGATTCAGCACACACTTCGGGACACTCATCCGGATTCTCCGGAGCTCACTAGTGAAGAATGGGACCCCCTAAGCCTCGCTGAGCCACCCGAGCCCCTCTGCATCTGCACCACCAGCGCACTGCCGCCTTGTGCCTGAAGCCGGTTCATCCCTGCCCCCCGATCTGCGCGAGCCATATCTCCACCACCAAGCCCACGCGCAAGACCACCCCTATGCTCCCTGAGCCTCACTGGGCCACCTGAGCCCCTCTGCGGCTGTCATGCCGGCGCACTGCTCCCGTGTGTGTGCTTATCCTTGCGACTCCTTTGGCACCCCGTAGCCACAGAAGACTGCACTATGTACCCACTCCCGTGTGTGTGTGTGTGTGGTTTGTGGGCGAGGCTGTTGCACTTTTGCATGATGAGCCGGCATTGTTATTTTGCTAAGTCGAGCAAGCACGTGGTGTAGGTGTTGCACGCCGCACCATGGTTTGTGCTTACCAACTATGAAGGAAGATCGACAAGCAAGCCCTGTCATCATGATTTCCTCATGCATGGGGAAATTATGTATACCATGCATCATCAATTTTTATGCAGACCACGCCTGCATGGGATTCGCGAGCATGCATGGCACAAATTGGCACAAATTAATGGAACGAAGGTGGGCGGGGCCAAGGAGGGGATTGTGGGATGCTTGTGATCAGATATCTCGGAAACAATTGCTTATCGGGCACGCTTCCCACGGAGCTAGCAGGGATGGGTCAGTCGTACTTTGAGGAGTGGGACACTTATACTGCTCGGTACCCCTACATGTGAGGGCCCCTTGGTTGGCTGATTTTATTGCATTGATAGCATTAAGATAAAAGTCCCAAAGAGTCTTGGCAGGTGAACGAACGAGGACATGGAGACTAATGCTGTGATCCTATAACCTATATAAAGTGATATAAAATCCAACAGGACCCTACATGATGAAGTGATAAGCTTACCGATTTCCTGAGCTTATTGCAAGCATATACAATTTGAAGATCCTGAATGACCCTACATACGGATGATACTCTCACCTACCGGTCGCCTGAGCTTGAAAGCTAAGTTGGAGTTCCTACAAGATTTTACTGCTGGTGATGAACTGATCACCTCACAATTAGCCTGAGCTTGCTGCCTGAATTTAAGCTCCCATCCACGCAGGACCTTATGCACGGGTCGGTGATTTACAACATCAAATTGAAATCCTATCTATAGGACCCTATCTACAAGTAACAATCTCATCAGTCGCCTGAGCTTACAAGCTCAAATTTTAGATCCCAGAGGATCGTAAGGGTGGCAATCTCGCTAGTCGCCTGAGCTTACAACTTCGATTTAATATCCTGCATGACCGCACGGGTGATAATCTCACCAGTCACTTGATGAGCTTACACTCTCAATTATTTGAAATCCCACAGGACCCTACATATGGGCAATGATCTCGCCAGCAGCCGCCTGCGCCGAGCTTACGTAAGATCCTACAGGACCCAAGTAAGGGGGATTGTCGCATCACTAGTCACTTGAGCTTACAAGCTCAGTACTCAGTACCGAGACCCTACAGGATCCTACGATGAAGTGATCATCTCACCGCTTGCACGACCTTATTACAAGATTATTGATCGAATTGTGATTGGCAAACATATCAAAACAACTTTTTAATAATTGCACAGAGGGGATGAAATCGATTCAATTGTGCTCAGCACAATTAATCTTTTGATGAAAATTGTCCAACGATCGATTCGTTCCTAGCCTTGATTATTTTGCAGAAGTGCAGCAAAAGAACAGCGAAAACAAAATAGCCACGCAATTCCTGTTGGCATGCATGGGGGAGTTATCATTTCCAGTATGATCATTATTTGCAAACCGAACATCGTTTTCGATTACAAATAAAGCTTGATGGCAAGCATCGATCCTCGGCTGCCCACGCTTTGCTCCTCAGGGGCTCCTCAGGGGAGGGGGCAGCAGAGGACATTGAGAGTCCAGAGGGGGGGTGCCAACCCCACCACGAGCCAACCTTGGACTCTGGGGGGGGAGGGCTTGAACCCTCCACGAATGCAAAGTAAGGTCTGGGGGGGGTCGTGACCGCCCAAAGACCTGAACTTGAACTCCAGGGGGGGGGCGGGGGTACATACCCTCCAACCACTACCAAAATCCCCACAAACTTGCAGTTACGAGGAAACACCAAAAAATCAGGGCTTTTCCATAATGAGATGATGGTGGGAGTGCAACCCCACTGACGCCCATCAAACCCACGCGACTCTCTCCCCTGCACCAGCGGCATGATGAAGCGCACCAGGCACTCCCGCCCCCGCGTGCGTGATGGTGGTATCCGCGTGTGGGGCACTCCCGCCCCCGCGCACGTGATGGTGCGGTATCCGAAAGAACGATACCAATGGATGGTGCCGATACCCCGGTAGTGCCCCCCGCTGATACTGATATTGAACGGTCAACCTACAAGAGTCAATTTTCCTACAGACAAGTATCAAGGTCTACGGGGGTGGAAACCCTCCTACGCAAAATATCAAGGTGGGGGAGGGGGGGGTACCAAACCCCCCACAACCGAAAGTCGGAGTCTGGGCGCGGGGGAGAGGAGGGGGGACCGCCCCCCCCCTAAGACCCAAAATCAGAGTCTAGGGGGACAATCGAATACTCTGTGCTGCCCCCACCCCCTCCTCAGGAGCAAAGCATGGACAGCCCTCCCGCATGGAACTGTTTGGGGTTGTGGAAGGTGGGGGGAGTGTGAAGGATCTGTGAATGATGTTGCTAACTGCGGATCTTATTACACGCATGCAAGCACACAAGAGCTACAATCATGGGCATGATTCGTTGCAACTTTGATCTGTGCTATACACATACGGCACCATCATGGACATATTTATATTACAATGCCGTTACATACATATAACCGTGCAAAGAGACAGCAGATGACGGAATGAGGGAAGGTGCGTGGGGCCCTTGCAGCTGAGGGAGGCGGTTGTGAGGTGCTTATGATCAGGTATATTCATAACAACAAGCTGACGGGCATGCTGCCCACGGAGCTGGGCAAGCTCACAGTGCAATATCTGTAAGGGCCCCTCGCTTGCTTGAGAAATCCAGTGATGCAGTCAAATATATGTAGGAATGTATCAACCCACTGTACCGCAGGTGTACCAGGCTGTTATAATATCCCATCAACTATTGCATGTGCCGCACATCCGGCACTTACTAAGACGAGGGTGGTGGGCGGGTCACACGCCACCATGGTTTGTGCTTACAGCTTAGGCAGGGCGGTTTCATTCATTGTTGGGGGGTTGGATAAGATATGGCTCTTGACCTCCCACCTACCCAGCAGACATGATTTTTGCTGACCTACCCCCACCCCCCCGCGGCCCCTCGGAAACAGTCGGCGACAAATTTTAGCATGCTGCGCAACTCACCCCAACCCACCCAGCGGACAGCACCTACCAGCAGCACACCAGCAGACAGCGCCACCAGTGGACCCCACTCCCCTCGTGGACCAAAACAGAAATCAGACCCCCATCCCTTGCGACAGTAAATGGAACAACCCTTACCAAGAAGGAGGATAGTGCTCCCCCCCCCATGGCACATGGACATCATGCTTCATGGCCAATCGGCTTTCAGCATACATACAGCGCCATGGTTGAACAGCTTTCACGCATGCAGCGCCATCGTGGGATGCACACACATGCTGCAAAGTGTTGAATACAGGGAGAGTGGAGCCTGTAGGAAAACAGTAAACTCTCATGCAGTGTTAATCACAGAGAGGCCAAAAGTACAAATTCTGACTGTATGACAGTATGACTGTATGACTGTGCTGACAGAGTACAGTACCATGTGTATATGTAGACAGAGCAATGATGACAATGAGTCTGCAAGAGACAGAAGATCAATTCAAAATGTACACAGTATCTGTCACAGAACACAAGAGTACAAGTACGAGTACAGTAGAAGCTATGACTGAGTAACAGTAAGCTTAGACAGAGAACACACCTGTGTGATATAAAGCACTGACTGTAACTCACAAAACACTTTTTCAGATTTATATGATTCAACTGTGTGTGTGTGTGAGTTCGTACACATTCAACTAATGTTATGCATGAGTATGCAAACTAAGTAGAAGTTGATTATCCTAGGTTATGGGCCTGGTATAGGTCTGAGGTAGTTTAGAGACAGTCGTCATGACTGACGCGGGGGTGCCAGTTTCAGAACGGAAGTATCCCACGCGGGAATCACAGCTTCAGGACTTGGTAGAGCAGCAGGCTGCTTTTATGAAGACAATGGCAGAGACAATTAAGGTGTTGAGTGCCGAGAAGAAAGAGCCTGAGAAAACATCAGATCATGAAGAAGCTGAGTCGGGTGTCATTAGCCCTGCCAACGCACAGAAGACAGTTCAGTGCGTGGTGAAATTATTGGGTACGACGAAGTACACGGGAACTGAAAGGAATCAGTATGAATCCTGGGTTCAGTTCAAGACACAGTTGGAGTCAGCAGTGACGTTTTATCCTGACTTGCTAGAACTGGTGTGTGACTATCCAGTCTCAGATATAGCAGATATCAGAGGACTGAACTCGTTTACTCCTAAAACGGGTGGTTACAGCAAATCGACTGCGCAGGAAAAGCCTTCATCACGGGCGGGAGGTAGGCCTTCATCACGGGCTGAGTACGGTGACAACGACGCGGAGGACGAAGACTTTGCAGACGGCGACAGCTTCATTACTGTGCCTGGTTCTGCCAGTGTGGCAAGTACTGTTTTATCAGCAATTTTGAAGCAGGTGACAGCCGGGGACGCCTTTGACGTGGTACGACGTTGTGGCAATGACGGTTTGAAGGCGTTCAGGAAGCTGAAGTGCAGAGTGGAGCCGCAGCTGTTTGGGCAACTCGCGGGCTCAATGAAGAAGCTGTGCAAGCTGACTGTGAACGTGAACGAGGACCCGGTGAAGCAGCTGGGGTACTTTGGGGACGTAATGAGCTCTGTGGCCAACTACGGCGGCGCGAGGCTTGACCCTACAACCGTGGAGGTGCTGGTGACTGCAATGGCTGTGGCTGCTATGCCTATTGAGTATTCGCAAGTGGTTGCTGATATGAGTAAGGAACGTCGTCCTTCTTTTGATATGCTCGTACAGAGGTCTGAGTATTTTTTCGTGAACGTGGTGCAGCAATCTTTGGTTTCTTCGTCGAGTATAGTGGGGGCTATTGTGGACGGCGAGACTGTTGCTGTTGCGAGAGCACTGGTTGCGGACAGACGGAGGCAGAGCGAGGAGAAGAAAGTAAATGACGGGAAGAAACTGATATGTCCTATGTGCTCTGGCGTCCACTCTGCCGAAAAATGCTGGATAGTGAACCCGGAGGGTATGGAGGAGTTCATCAAGCTTAATCCTGCTAAGGAGAGGGCGGTTCGTGAGAACTATGCGCGAAGGCTCAAGAAAATCGCAGCGAAGAAGGCAACTGACGCAGCAGCAGCGACGGTGGAGGCGGCGACTTCATCCAGTTCCGCGCGGCCGCGTCGTACAGAGGTTTCTGCGGGGGAGCTGTGGAGCTTCGAGAATCACGAGGAAGTTCATGTAGCCTGTCCCGTGGTTGCTACTGTGGCAGACCAGAAGGTGGTTTACACGGGCGAGGTGTTGGAGGACACCTGGGTGTACGGTGTGTTCAAGCGCGACAAGGAGGACGACGCACAAGTGCAGAATGAGTACTACGAGGACTCGGTACAGGCTCCAGGAGGAGACCTGTGTGCAATGACTGTGGTGGACTCGGACAGAGAACTGTATTTTGACAGTATGGCGACGAAGTCTATCTTTAATGACTTGTCTATGTTTGACGGTGCACAGGTGAATGCGTCAGCAGCCGTGTCGTTGAAGGTCATGGCTGGTGAGGTGACCACGTCTCGAGGAGGAGGCCGAGGAAGTATTACCTTGTGGAATCGACTGACGAAGAAGGCTGACGTGCTGAAGGTGGAGGCGCAGTACGTGCCGGAGTCGCCTTTCAATCTGGTATCCGCGGTGAGTCTGGAGGACAAGTTTGGTCTGTATGCTCAGTTTGGAGACCGTGTACTACGGGATAAGGAGAACTTGTGCGAGTACGACGTGTGCAGAAAGGGGAACGTGTATGTCTTACCTGAGGTCATCGTGGAGGCTGCGCTGCCGGGGGTGGAGTGCGACGAGAAGGAGAACTGTCCGGTGAGGGACAAGTTTAACTGGAAGTTCACCGAGTTCAAGAAGTGGAATGAGGAGAAGGGGCCTTTTCATCTAGATATATGTGCTGACGAGCACAATCGACAGGTGAACGAGTGCTATTCCCTGGTGAACTCGGTCTTTCTTCACTGTCTGACGGGACGCAGTTTCTGGGGCAATCCGCCGTACGACGACGCCTTCATTGAGAGACTGCTGACGAAGGTCCTCATGGACTTTCCGAAGGACCCTGTGAACACGAAGTTTCTGCTCGTGTTGCCGTACAAGCCAAACGCTGCCTGGTGGAGTTTGACGACAAAATTTGAGGAGTTGCACATCTACTCGAAGGGCAGTGTGATATTCTCTGCGAGGACTGACCAGTGTTACAATGTCTCTGAGCTGGTGGAGTCGGAACCTGGTCGTGTGTTCATTCAAGGGACCCCGTGGCCTATGGCCGTACTGTATCTTGATCAGTTTGTGGTCCCGAGGGTGGACGCAAAAGTTGTTGCGCACATCAGGCTTGGTCACACCTGTGACAAGCATGTTGAGGTCATGGACCTGCAGGGGTTGGACCTCGGTGTGAACTCTGAGGAGTTGAGGAGTAGCAGTGTGCTGAGCTGTTCTGTGAATTGCATGGCGTGCCAGGTGGCGGCACCGAAGAGGCCATCACAGACGACAGATAGGGGAAGGGTCCCGAAGTCTGTACGGAAGGTGGTGGAGAAGAGGCAGGCGTCTGTCAAAATGGGGCAGTTGACTTTCACCGATCATGGCGGACCGTTCGTAACGTCTACCAAAGGTTATCGTGGGTACACTATTCACGTGGATGACTACTCAGACGTGTGTCATTTCTATGTCTGGAAGCAGAAGTTGGAGTATGTGGACGCTCTGGAGGACTACCGTAAGATGGTGAAGGCGACTGGCCGAGTGTTCCTTGAGGAGGAGACTCGTGTTGAACAGGTGGTGTACGACCTGGACGTGCTGGTATTGCACTCGGACAATGACTCGACCATCGTGTCTGGGAAGGCGAAGCAGTACTGTGAGGACAATGCCATCGTGCAGAGGACACGTCACCGTACTTACATGAGAACAATGCCAGGGCGGAGACTATGAACAAGTTTATGCAGACGAAGGCTAGAGCTATGCTGGCGACAGCTGGTTTGCCTGCGACTATGTGGCCTTTGGCTATGAGACACGCTGTGTATCTGATCAATCGACTTTGCAAGGCTCGGCTGGGCATGAAGTATAGTTTGCAGGTGCTGAACCAGAAGTACGATCTGTCTGTACTGCGTGTGTTTGGGTGTCGAGCTTATGTGTTCATCGACGCTAGCTTGCGCTCGAAACTGGCTGATCGGGCTACTCCTTTGATCTACGTGGGACACGAGGAGCGATCAACGGCTAATCTGCTGTACAGCCCAGACAAGGAGAAGGTGGTCAGAAGTGGGATGGCTCGGTTCGACGAGCGCGTTGATCAGTATGGACAGCTGGTGATGTCTTGGGATCCCTCTATGCTGACACCGTTGAGGTCGGTATATGACTGTGAGTCTCTCGATGGAAACTTCGTTTCAGCCTTTGTGGGGACAGCGACAATTATACTGGATCTGCGTGCCTACGTGGTACAGAAGGGTGATGAGTTCACTGGTGTAGTGAAGTTGAACAGTGCTGGTGGTGGATCATTTTGGACGCCGGTGAGTGCGTTTCTGGAAGCACGGGTGGAGCATCTTGCGTTGCTTTTTGAGTATTGTGCGCAGTGGACAGTGAACTCATTCTATCCGTTGTTTGAGAAGGTGACAGTGCAGCGGTCAGGAGGAGCTGAATGGGAGGCAGCAGTGGTGTGTGCTACGGCACGGCAGGGCACATATCTTATGGGGATTGGCCGGCCCGGGGCCGAGAGCAGCGCCCAAAAAGAGCTCCGGGCCGAAAGCGGGCCGGTCGATTTTTCATCCTTAAGTATGGAAAACATTTGAAAATTAGAAAAAACACGTGTTTTTCTTGATTCCGGGCCGAGAGTCATTCTAGGAAGATATGTGCCCTGCGGCACGGGAGGATCATGTGTTGCCGTACCAGGTGATATTAGAGCGTCATGCTGGTGTGAGGGGCTCTGCAATTGATGTGGGTGAGGCCCGCGTGAGGTTTGAGACCCGTCATGTTGCTCTGGTGGCTCGGGAGGAGAAAGTGACGGGGTTGCCAGTGGGTGTGACGGAGCCGAAAGGATGGGTTCAGTTGGTGAATGGACCAGACTCAGTGCAGTGGCAGGAGTCGGACCACAAGGAGGAGTGCGCTCTCATCGACGTGAAGAAAGCAATCTTGCCGGTGGAGACGGTACCTGCTGGTGAGAAGGTCATGCGCATAGTGGCTGTGTACAAGGCGAAGTTGGACTCTGCAGGGGAGCTGACCGAGAGGAAGACTAGGTGGGTGGTATGCGGCAATGGTCAGCGGCATGGGGTGCACTATGAAGACGTGTATGCACCGTGTACTCAGTTGTCAACCTTGAGAATTCTTATTCAGCTCAGTTTGGTGTTGGGACTATCGGCCTTTGCCTTGGACGTTATCACGTGCTTTCTGAATGGTGAGCTGGACGTGGACGTTCCTCTGTATGTCAGTTGGCCTAATGCACGGACAGTTCGAGGAGTGAGGTATGGAATTCTGCAGAAGAGTGTGTACGGGTTGAAGCGGGCACCGCGCATCTGGTACAAGACGAGCAAGGAGTTTCTGCTTGCTTATGACCACAGGATACGGGTGTCCAACATTGACCCGGGTCTGTTTTACATCTGGCAGCCTGGTACACTGGTGGTATTTGTGTATGTGCACGTGGACGACTACACTGTATTCACTTCTTCAGTGGAGTGGAAGGTGGAATTCTTCAGAGCATTCAGTGCGAAATGGCCTAGTAAGGACAAAGGACCACTGGTGGAGTTGCTGGGCATGAGTATGACTTTCACTGACTATGGTCTGGTCAGGGAGTGTCAAATCAGTCAGGTTGGGCTGATACAGCGCATGCTGGAGAGGTATTCTATGCAGGACTGTAATCCGTGTATGACACCAATGGAGCCCAGACTGTCTCTGATGCCTGTGGACTCGGAGGAGAAGTTGGAGAAGCTTCCCTATGTTAATCTGGTGATGGAATTGATGTGGCTGGCACGTTGCTCACGGCCTGATATTTTGACAGCGGTCTGTTATTTGGCCAGGTTCTCTCACTGCTACGGGCAGGAGCATTGGCAGCATTTGAAGCGTGTGCTGAGATATTTGAAGGGAACTATTCATGTTTGCTTGACTATGCAGTGCAGTTCGCCAGCGTCACTGACTGCAGAATTGATAGTAACAGCTTATACAGATGCAGACCACGCAGCAGACAAAGTGACCAGACGCTCTGTTACAGGTTCTCTGGTGCGACTGAATGGAAGTACTGTCATGTATTCGTCAAAATTGCAGAAGACAGTTGCAGTCAGCACAGCAGAGGCAGAATTGATAGCGTTGTCAGAATGTGCACGGGACGTTGAGTATGTTGTGAATCTGCTGACTGAGTTTTCACCTGTCAAGCAGCCTGTTACAATTCATGGAGACAATCATGCCTCGGTGGCACAGGCAGAGAATGTTCTGAACAATGCAGCGACACGTCATGTGGCAGTGAGAAATCGGTATGTGGCAAAGTTGGTAGAGCTGGGCAGAATTGTTATTGCAAAAGTGCCTACGCAGGAGAATTTGGCAGACTTCTTTACCAAAAGCCTTGCTTTGGAACGTTTTCGGGTACTCGGTGCTGTGGTGTTGCGATATTTTCGAAGAGCATGAGTAAGGAGGAGTAGGAAAACAGTAAACTCTCATGCAATGTTAATCACAGAGAGGCCAAAAGTACAAATTCTGACTGTATGACAGTATGACAGTATGACATTATGCCAGTATGACTGTGCTGACAGAGTACAGTACCATGTGTATATGTAGACAGAGCAATGATGACAATGAGTCTGCAAGAGACAGAAGATCAATTCAAAATGTACACAGTATCTGTCACAGAACACAAGAGTACAAGTACGAGTACAGTGGAAGCTATGACTGAGTAACAGTAAGCTTAGACAGAGAACACACCTGTGTGATATAAAGCACTGACTGTAACTCACAAAACACTTTTTCAGATTTATATGATTCAACTGTGTGTGTGCCGTTCAGTGTGTGTGAGTTCGTACACATTCAACTAATGTTATGCATGAGTGTGCAAACTAAGTAGAAGTTGATTATCCTAGCCTGTGGCGGGGGGAGGGGGTTGCCGCATGTGTGTGATCAGTTATCTTGAGCACAATAGCCTGTCAGGCACGATTCCTACGCAGCTGGGACAGATGACGCATTTGCAAATATTGTAAGCCCCCCACTTGTTGGACAAACTTTTACTAGATACATATAAGCTTGAGCATCGGCATTCAAAAATGCCCTTGGTAACCGTTGTAGTGGTCGTTAATTCCACATCCAGTATCGGTATTTCCACCGAAATTTACTGGCGATCCTTACCTACTAAGTAAGCCGAGGGTGCGTGGTATGCCGTAGGCCCCCATGCATGGTGTGTGCTTGCGAAGAAACATGATAGGTTTATCATCATCATCATTGCCACACACGTGGTCATGATGCTTTCACATATATAATCATATGACGCCATCGTAGGCTGCACGCGCATGCTGCAAAGAGATGGATTGAGGGAGGGCGGGGCCTGTGGCGGGAGAGGGGCGATGGCGCGGCGTGCTTGTGATTAGACACCTTTCTTACAATAGCCTCACGGGCACGGTGCCCCAAGAGCTAAGTTGGCTAACTACCCTGCAAATTGTGTAAGGACCTCTTGCTTACTGGATGAACAAAGACACATAGACTACTGTGTACGTAGATAAGTAGGAGCCACATATGCATGTCACATCCAATCATCAGTCGTCCTGCACGTGCGCTAGGCTGTTACATTACCATAATTATGGGTCGGCGGCATCTGCTAATATGCGGAGGATGGTGTGCTGCTTGCCACTATAGTTTGTGTTTACGAAGAAGGAGGCAATACTACTCATTATTGCTACATACAAGGCATGCATATGATGGAACTTCAGGGTTGTAATTTTTGTCGCACGGGTGAGGTAGATAGGTGTATTGTGGGATATGAGCACACGACCATTGCCTGCCAACCTATCCAACCTGGCCTAAATAGCAATACTGTTATTATACATTCCTGTCTAGTGGACATCTTGATCGATGGCGCATCCCACCCACCCATCAGATACACATTTAGACACCGTTTGACAAGGAACTGCTAGCTAACCAGAATGCTGATTCGAATATTCTGTTTGACGGCATCATAATGTATATGGATGTTTTGTTGCCGTTACAAAGAATCTAGCACGGTAAGCAACCTCCAGTGCTTAACCATGTTGATAAAGTGATGGCTGGGCCGTGAATGAGTAGGATGGTGGATTGGAATCCAACTATGTGCGGCCAATGGATCCCTTGCTGTTCCTACACCCTCTATTACGACGGCACATCATTGGGACAATCTTGCCCAGGTACTACCAAACCAGCAAACTACGTAGGATCATCATACCCAGACACTTGCACACCATTCGGAAGATCGTATCCGGATTTCCAGCATTGTGATTGATGAAACTCGTCCATCGATCCTCAAACGCAGTGTAAGGCCACCCTCGACTTGTAGATACTCCGTGGGAGTGTGCAATACAGTATATAAGTAGGCAGTTTAACACAAATTACCGGTGGAAAGTATTCAGCGGTGGAGCCCTGTAAGATCGAATTGAGAGGCCGATGCTTCGAATCTGCCTTCCCCAAAATTCTCTGAAAAAGAAGAAATACGGTTCAGAATGTATAGAATCAACTGCACCTTGGAGTAGATGGTGGTCCGATCAAACGTGCCGTGTAGTTGATCACAGACTGGTTGACCGCGCCGTGTAGGAGATGGTGCGCCGGTCAACCGCAACGTGTTTAAGATGCCGGGAAGATTGATTGCAGTGTCCAGTGTATGGCTTTTTACGGATTGCTCTTTTTGCTTGTGCCTTAGCTCCACCCCCCCCCTTACCACCATCACCCTCCCTTCTCCACCACCACCTTATCCCCGCGGCCACCACCATCTCCGCCTCCATGCCACCTCCACCTCCCTCTCCACCGCCATCACCCCTCCATCGCCACCCCCACCGTCTCCCCCTCCACCGTCCCCACCGTCCCCCCGCCACCTTCTCCCCCTCCTCCGTCCCCACCCCCCTCCCCCTCCCTCCGTCACCACCCTCCATCGCCTTTGCCTCCACCCCCCACCGTCCCCTCCTCCCACCTTCACCACCCCTCCATCGCCATCCCCACCTCCCCCACCTTCTCCCCCTCCACCTTCACCTCCTCCTCCTCCATCCCCACCACCTCCATCTCCGCCACCTCCAACCATCTACATCAGCGGTGTTGACTCGGGCGCCGGTGGCATCTCCACTATCTATTTTCAGGGATCCGCCATCAAGACGTGTATGGTGGTTGTGATCTCGGCCCCCATCGACACCCTCGACATCACCGCCTCCGGCCCCATACAGCTTGTCTGGGTCTTCCAGTCATCCGAGATCTGTGCGTCAGATGACACATGCACCATCACCTTGTGCGGCTTTGAGGTGGGCACCTATGACGTCGACGGCTCTATTACCTTCACCAACGAGAACCCGGAGAGTACAATTGCTGGCACAGTCCACGCCACATATGCGCCTCCTCCACCTCCCTCTCCACCCCCACCGCTCCCGCCTCCTCCCCATCTACCACCGCCACCTTCTCCGCCACCACCAAGCCCTCCTCCCCCTCTCCCCACCCCCGTATCCTCCTGTACCTGCAGCCCCCTCACCTCCTCCCCTCCCCACCATCACCACCTCCACCTCCACCATCCTCCCACGCCTCAGCCGCCACCTCCCCAGCGCCCACCTCCACCCCCTCCCCCCACCATCCCCCCTCCCCCACCACCACAACCACCAAGTCCGCCACCTCCACCGGGCACTGTCACCGTTGACTCGGTCACCTCCTCGACATCATTTTCGGAACTTGACATCTCCGCGTTTAGCAACGCCTCATTCTCTGCCGAATTCCAGGCCTCCTTTTCGTCACAGATGGCAGCTGCCGCAGGGGTGGGAACCTCCGACGTCGAGGTGACCTCCATTATGAGTGGCAGTGTCAGTATCACGTCTAGTGTGTATTTCCCCAGCACCGCTACATCTACCGCCTCCGCCTTCTCCACTACTCTCAGCTCAGACCCTACAGCAGTCTTCACCACCTTCGGGAGTTCCTATGGCACTCCTAGCGTTGCCAGTGTCCAGGTGGCAACAGTCATACAGGTCTACTCACCACCACCACCTCCTCCACCATCGCCACCTCCCCCATCGCCATCTCCCCCATATCCACCGGGATATCTGCAGCCCCCCTCTCCGCCTCCCTTTCCACCACCCCCTTCTTCTCCTCCATTGCTGCCACCTCCTCCACCCCCACCTCCTCTGCCATCACCCCCACCCCCGACTGTATTCATCGGCTCGGGAGAACCCGTTTCCATATACTACCAGGGCTCCCCAGAAGCCACCTGTGTGCGTCCATTCGAGGAGGAGACGGTCGCCGATGTGCAGCACATCCACGTCGACGCGTTTGGTCCCTTGAACCTCTCATGGGACTTTGAGGGCGAGGATGTGTGCAGTGACTCTGGCTGCTACGTTGACCTATGCGGCTTCCTGCCCGGCACCTACAACGTCTCCGGCACCGTGACATTCACTCAGACTGCGGACTCCTCACCACCCACCTCCGTGCTGCAAGGCACAATTATCATACTTGATGCCCTACCACCAGTCCCTCCCCCACCTCCATTCCCACCGCCCCCCATGCCACCCTGCCCCTCGCCACCCCCGCCACTTGCCCAGGACCCGGAGAGTGTTGTCGTCGATTTCACGATCGTCTTCCATGATCTGAGTTACGCAGATTACCTGGCTGACGTCGCATCATTCCGCGCCGAGTACGTCGAGGCGTTGCACAACAGCGTGCTCGGGGATGATGAGGTGGTGCGGGTATTGCGGTTTTCCCCTGGCAGTGTGCTGGTGGCTACGGAGGTGATCTACCCACCCGAGGTGGCCAGCAGCACGAACTTTGACTGCGACCTCGGCTCCACCTCCTCCTGCGGCACCTTTCTCGCCACCCTTACCACGCAGCCCTCCATCCTATTCGAAACCTCCTCACTTGAATACCTCGATGTCTCCGCAACTGACATTTCCACCTCACATCTCAACCAATCCACATCATACACTCCGCCCCCGCCCTCCTCCTTACCACCAAGTCCTGAGCACCCTCCTCCAAGTCCTCCAGGTCCTCCTCCACACATACCTATGGAACCTATTCAGTGGGGCACCATTGTGGGGATCTTCAGCACCGGGCTGTTCCTATGGATATTGGGCAAGTTTGCTGACCGTCGCCGGCCAGGTACCAATCACCTGGCACTATTCATCACATTCTTGGCGCTGGTCGACGTCATCTCGGACATCCTTTACATCCACACGGACCTCAGAGAGGGTAATGATGAGATTCAAGGGTGCTACGTCACCGCAGTGATCTTCCTTGTGTTCTCCATGCTCGCCAACGCCGCAGTGATTTCGACTTTCCTCATTCACGAGATGCGCACCAACCGGGAATTGTACGAGTGGGTTGAAGAGAAAACCTCTCTTGCTGCATTAATCTTCTTCCTGTCCTTCACTAACGTGGAGGTGTTCACTGTCGTGAGCTGCCGCGCTCTACCCTTCCTCAACATCACTATCTCCCCTCAGCAAGAGAAGCGATTGCAAATGCTTGGACTCGTGACAAACATCCTCGAGGACGTCCCTCAAGCGGTAATCCTCGTGTTTGCCACTTCTATCACCGGCACATGGAGTGGCACCGCCACCGTCTCCGTTGTGGCCAGTTCGCTCGCCATCATCTTCGGCATTACCAAGCGAATGCTGTTCTCCATCTTGGTATTTCTCCAGAGCGGAGGAGCCGCCACAGGGGATGCTGAAACGACCAGCATAGAAAATTCAGCTGAAACGACCAGCATAGCAGATTCGGCTGAAGAAGTCGAAGTGCAGATGCCGGAGCTGATGAAAGAGGTCATAAACCCACTATGTTCAGCAATAGAAGATTCACAAATAGAGTGCATCAATCCCTTAGTACTTTTGGACGACGAAGATTATTTTGAGATCGTCGAGACGACGGGGATTGAGGAAGAGCTAGGAGGATACGAGGAGAGCTCCATCGAAGTGCTCAACGAAGAGGCAACCCGTTATCCCTTGGGAAACTTGGACGATAAAAGTGTTTTCAAGTTCGTAAACGAAGAGCTGAGCGGAGAGGGGGGATCCATCGAAGTGTTCAATGAAGTGACGACGCACTCTCCCGATGAAAATGACATCACCTTGCAGAAAGTACATTCACTCGTTTAGTATATTTTATGCTAAAAGGCTCGGGAGCCTTGCACCTAACACCCCGAAAGGGGTATCCCTTTTCCTTTTTAGTTTTCCTCGTATGCAAAATAACTCCATTTCAGAAATAGAATATAATATCATTCGATCTGCAAGTTTCAAAAATCCTGATTATGAGTTCCTTTTACACTCCCAAGCGATTTCATGAAATTTCGTGTTGTGGAAAATAGTGAAAACGCGATTTTAGGGGCTAATGTTCTACATATATTATATATTTCGGATTGAAAATTATGTTCGCGCTGCTAGTTGAGTACAGTAATCACTCACCATCAAGAACACCGAAAAATTGGCGTCAGCCAGCGAAATTCGCCAAGTTGGGTACCCCCAAGAAAAAGGGAAAATCGAGGGCTGGCTTTTTAATCCCGAGTTTTCTTAACGTTGAGTAATTACTGCACGTGTTTGCCTCTCGTACATAGTATGGCTACACTAGCATAGTATGGCTACAGCCCAATTATTTTCGAAGGCATGCATCATCCTCACTATCTATGCATGGGTATTCCCTAGCGTTTGGCATTGTCGTTTTGTACTAGGAAGCCCGTATACAGTGATGCAGTATGATATCGAATGTCACATTATCCAGACCGTGCTTGCGTCACAATCGTGGCACACGTGCCCGTTCCGAACCCTAAAACCGGTTGACACAACCGTGCGTATACGTAGTTAGCCGGATATGTGTTTAATGTCACACTTTTATAAGATATCCACACCGGAGGTTGGCGCCCCCCCTCGCGGCATCGCACATAGCGGAAACATGATTGATAATAGGTATATGGCACCGTGACTTATGTACAATAATATTGCGTTATATATGCGATACGCTACATACGTATACATGAATTTGTGTTGAATTTAATTGTTATATTCTATGCTCGGCTATGGTTGCCGCGATGATCTTGTGTCTAGCTAGAATATAACTAAATTCTATTTACGTAAAGTCGAGCTTTCAAAGTGCGCTCTTATATCCATCGCACCATTGCACTGAGACGAATATAAAATGCACTTTGTGGAATGTGTGCGATAATTGCCTACGGCTTGATAGGGATTGTGATAAGTTTTCTTATAGCTTGCAAAATTGATTGTGACATGTGACATGTGTTTCCCTATAGTTTAGAACTTCTATGTGGCCACTGGTGTCTATTTGATTGTAGATGACTGCTTTGTGATATCGATATATCGATCGTCGGAATTTCTGTGCCATTATCGGAATTGATTGATAATGAAACAAAAAAATCGAAATCGATTGATGCATGTGCCTAGTATACCGGAATCGATCGATTAGCAATGTAAAAAATTCAAAATCAATTGATCGCCGATAGGTTTTATATAGCTATTAAATAGCCTAGTAAGATGAGTGCTAGACTATGCCAAAATCACACACTACATATTTACAATAAGAAAAGATATGAAAGCTATATTGCAGAGAAAAGTACACGATATGAAAACTATGCACACAAATTTAAGCTGTTTATGCAGGAAGAAAATAAAAGATTGTCGCGTACAAGATCCAAGGATGCTGAGTGTGATTTGAGCTTTTGCCGGGGAAAAAACTAGCACCATCCGTGACATTACGCCAGGTCTTGAGCATAAATCACCTGCAACATTAGTCACAGTGCGGGGAGTGAAAAGACAATGTAACAAGAGAGTGATAAATGAGGTCAAGAAAAACGATGCCGAGGCGGTGATCACATGATAGTAAAATGAATACAGAAGCGGTGATATAGATGCGCGAGTGATACAGACGTGTGGTGATACACATGCAGTGATACCGATGCGGTAATACAGATACGGCTACGGTGCTACAGATACGCATACGGTGCTACAGATACAGCTACATTGATGCAAATACGGTGCTACAGATACGGATGCGGTGATGCAGATACGGTGCTACGGATACGGATGCGGTGATACAGATACGGTGCTACAGATACATAAACGGTGCTACAGATACAGATATGGTGCCGCTACGGACATGCAAGAATGAAAAGGACAAGGAAGTAGCATGGAGAAGCACAAGGGCGTACCTCCAGCGGGCAGCGCTTTCCAACCCCCCCAAAAGAGCCCTGCAAAAGATTCCCGTTGGGAATTGAATTCCCTGCAAAAAACAACAGATCCACTCATTACAGTGAATTTCCGTAAACAAACGGCCATTTGAGTCAGTAGCCCTGACATAGAGGGCACACAGCGCCGTGGCAGAGTAAGTGCATAACCAAAGTGCCGTAGCAAAACGTGGGCATAGGGCACCACATAACCGACGGCATGTCGTGAAAGATCGAGATAACTAACGAAGGGCATAACTCCCATCAGAGTCAGTGCTTTCCGGCAGAAAGAGGATGAGCCCTGCATCATCCACACAACTAAACACTGCACTTAGGGTTTAAACACACAAATATGTAAAGGCATATCGTGAAATGACACCAACGTATCTCCCCTCCAAACAGCGACTGTGCATGTCCATGATATACGTGCCCAAGAAACTGTGGTAAACCTGAAAATTCCGAACAAATACTATGAGAATAATAAGGCACAAAGGGAAAGTCAATAAACTGATACCAAGAAAAAGATCCAAAAGGGGGAAGGGGAGCACCTTAATATGGCAGCATCTGGAAAATGGCGAGGCGATCCGGGATCGTTCTTTTCGTGATCCGGAACGGGATCGATCCCGGGAGGGAAGTTTCTTACGGGATCGATCCTGGAACGCCCCGGGTACGGGAACGATCCTGGAACGCTCCAGGTACGGGAACGATCCTGGAACGCTCCAGGTACGGGAACGATCCTGGAACGCTCCAAGTACTGGAACGATCCTGAATCGATGGGGGGACACTCATGATAAGTCCAAGGGTCGATTCAAGCATTCAAGGCAAGTACCATGAACCGCACATTAAAAAAAAGGTAGACTTTCACAAGGCTAGAAAGCAGGAGGCAAATTCAAAAAGAAAAAAATCAACAAATCCACATAAATAGATACACCTTTGAGTACACAAGCTACTTCATTTGCATATGTTCATACGGTCTCCACTAAGATGGTATCACTGGCTATTATACTCTTCTTCTTTCTCATCTATACTTCCCACTCCTATAGCGTTTTGGTGTTGGGGTATTTTTGTCAAAGTTGCAAGCCACTTGGTTGGTTGCGCAAGCTTCACACGCGATTGTGTCGTATTCCATCTTTTAACTTGGGTAAACATTCTTGAATACTCCTTGCTGAAGGTGTTTGGCACCTCTGTCTGCACATGCGATAGTGCCACAGTGAGTAGCAGTTGAAAAGAACTCATGCGCAAAAAACAACAAAGGGTAAATAAGTACTTACCACAGCTTGTGACTTCGTGCACGAGTTCTCATTTATTTCATACTCGACGGCCTAGTCTTTCAAGCTTGGGCCACTGGCCATCTGGCTTCTAGAGTTTTCTTTCCCTTTTCTTCTATTGCTCGTGCTGAATTTTTTTGTCTTATTATCCGCATTTTTTTCTTTTTGGGAAGGTGATGCTTGCTTGTTGGTCTCCGAGTAGCGCACGTCCATGTTTTGAGTGGCCATCCTGAGGAACGAATCGTGGTAAAGCTCAACACACATAAGCTGACATGCTGAGCTCAACTGAGAAGCAAAGCAAAGCAAACAGCAAAGTTGGGCAAAGCTGAGTCGAGTTGAGCAGAGCTTAGTCGAGTTGAGCTAAGTTGAGCTAAGTTGAGCTAAGTTGAGCTTAGTTGACACGCGGACAGGAGCAAAGCTGACACGCTGAGCTGATATAAGCTAACAAGCTAAACTAAGCGGAGCTGACAAACCGAGTTGAGCTGACACACAGTTACAGGTACGGGATAATACAGCATAGACTGGAATATGTGTGTATATGTGTGTGCCTGTTGTGTTATTCCTATGCTAGGATACGCGTGTACCTCTCTGTGCGTGTGCTATGCCTGTGGTAGGATATATGTGTATCTCTATACCACTGTTATGCCTGTGATAGGATATGTGTGTTTTTTTTTCAAAAGCTAAGCTAAGCTAAGCTCAAAAGCTAAGCTCAACTCAGGCGTTGAGTTTGGCGCTAAGTGCTGAGCTAAGATAAGCTGAGCTGAGTTGTTTTCACTCATAGAGTTGAGGTGAGTTGAGTTGAGTTGAGCTGAGTTGAGCTTAGCTGACACGCTGACGTGAGCGAAACTGACACGCTTAGCTGATATGAGCTCAAAAGCTAAGCTCAACTCAGGCGTTGAGTTTGGCGCTAAGTGCTGAGCTAAGATAAGCTGAGCTGAGTTGTTTTCACTCATAGAGTTGAGGTGAGTTGAGTTGAGTTGAGTTGAGTTGAGCTGAGTTGAGCTTAGCTGACACGCTGACGTGAGCGAAACTGACACGCTTAGCTGATATGAGCTCAAAAGCTAAGCTCAACTCAGGCGTTGAGTTTGGCGCTAAGTGCTGAGCTAAGATAAGCTGAGCTGAGTTGTTTTCACTCATAGAGTTGAGGTGAGTTGAGTTGAGTTGAGCTGAGTTGAGCTTAGCTGACACGCTGACGTGAGCGAAACTGACACGCTTAGCTGATATGAGCTCAAAAGCTAAGCTCAACTTTGGCGTTGAGTTTGGCGCTAAGTGCTGAGCTAAGATGAGCTGAGCTGAGTTGAGTTGAGTGAATGCGTAATAGAGTGAGTAATGAATTTTTAGTGAGTGGTCCGGAGTGTGGGTTGTGAGGTTATGAGAGCGAATACAATTACCTTAATGCACGTTCGTTCTTCACAGTCCCGCTCCTTTGAAGTTTCTGCCTTACCATACCCAACACCCCATGCTGTGTGAGAATGGCTTGGTTCCAAAACCTCAAAGAACATAGTGAAAAATAACATGCTTATCTTGATCTTATGTAAGACCAGAAAGTGCGCAGTACCATACCATACTTTTATAGTAATCACACATATCCTAAAAGATCTAAAACACGGGAGCACATATGTGGAAAATTATTTTTGCATCAAAATATTACACCTCTTTGTGGCGCCACGGGAGACAAGTGGTCACAGACACAAGAGTGTCAGACCTACTCAAACCCAAGATGCCATACATCACAACAAGGCCAATACCTTGTTGCTCGCGGATCAAGGGCGCTCCAAACAAACCCGCAGACCAAGGGTGCAGGCGCCTTCTTCTACAAGAGTAGAAAGCGTGACCACAATGGTTCCTTCAATGGCGCAATCACCAATGTGTGGCCAAGGGAGTTCGTTTTTGCAACGCCACAAAGGAGGTGTAATATTTTGATACCTATGCTAAATGAAATATTTCTCATAGGGTTGCAGGATTTGCACCGACCAAATAAAATATGCAAACAGCTTATGTGAAAACCGAGCTTACAGTTGATATTCGTTATAGAATACTAAAAGTCAATAGCTAAAATAAGTCTATACATTAAAACAAAACAGTTTGATAAAAAGAAAATAAAGAAAATAAAAAATAAACCACCACTCTAAGTGGGGAAGGATTACCTAAAGGGAATCCGGCCCAGTTCGCCTAACTATTACCCAGCAGTTCAATCGCAATGGTTCCACCGCGAGCTGCGAGCTGGTTCAGGCACAAAGGATTGCACAATAACAGTGTCCTCCCCACTGAATCGCATATTTAGACTGAGGAACTCTAGGTTCTACCTACAGTGAAGGCAAGGAGCGATGTTGCTGTCCTAGGCACAGCAGTTCAATCGCAATGGTTCCCGCGAGCTGGTTCAGGCACAAAGGATTGCACGATAACAGTGTCCTCCCCACTGAATCGCATATTTAGACTGAGGAACTCTAGGTTCTACCTACAGTGAAGGCAAGGAGCGATGTTGCTGTCCTAGGCATTCAGGTTTTTTTGTGAAGGACAGATGCAGTTTGATGCCTTACACGATTCTTATTAAAATCTAAAATCGTGTGACTGTGCAAGAAATACTAACCAGCAAATTGTGCCGACAGGACAATTGAAAGCAAGTTTATTTAAGTGCAAACTAGTCTAGCAAAATCATAATTGCATACTATTCGAGCAACTTGTCACGAGGCATATACCTGTGTTGACTATGCAAGGCCATCCCTCATCGAGTCGTTGAACAAGTGAAAAGCTCCCTGCCGTCACTATCCCGACACACACCCGACTCTCTTAATTAAAAGAAAGACTAAACCAAGTGCGATGCAATAAAAAGCTCAAACAAGGACAAGAGCGTACCTTAAATTGGCTGGGTTGGGTTTCACCCCAGGGCGTGCCGAAGGCTAACGCACTCCCAGCCTCATTTGAGCGAACTGTCTATCTAAAACAAAGTTCGCATCGTCGGACCTTAAAAACTACAAGCACCTATATCACGATACTCGCTATTTATGCAAGTGCAAATCGCGCTACAAGTTGCACTGCTACTAACTGTAGTAGCAATGACTGCAAAAGACATGCTACGGAAAGCATGGAGACATACCTTAGATTCCCAGTGTTTCCACACCACCAGAGCCCAAAAGCAATTGGGGTGGTAACTGGGATCGGTGCGTCGGATATTTATATCCCGCCTCCTCGCCAAGAGCCATGGGGCGGTTGTTATGCAATTTTGAGTTGCGACACTTGGAACTTAGACTGGGCCTTTTTAGAAGCTGAAAAGGCCCAGTTTTTCACGATCCAGTAAAAACATGCAAACAGGCACACACACTTGTAAAATTCTATCGAAGAATTCAATTTGAAAGCACATTTTTCCAACTAGCTAGCCTAAAGGCAGATAACGCACACAAAACAAGTACTTAAAAATCACTTAATCATCACGTAACGTGGGAGCTCCTAGCCCCACATCAAATGTCGAGCGTCCCTATACCAACTCACCTGCCCTTCAGGATATCACAATGAATCAAGGTGCGCAGGTAGATGCACCTTTCCGATCATGCTAAAAGGTTGTGAGCGCACCTGGCGGGAATGGTGTCCGCTCATTCCGTGGGTGACCAACGGCCATGGACCATTTTCAAACGTGCTCATGGACTTCAAATTGCGAACACTGTAAGTGAATTACGAAAGGAAAATAGGTGCGCAGGCGGGATCTACTCTCAAAATTTCGTTCGAAAATTATGGGGTAAATCATAGTTTTGGGCAAGCGACAAAGTGCGTGGGTGTGTGGGTTACGTAAACACCAAACGCATCTTGCTTGCGGCGACCACGCAATGACCAACCACCTGCGGAAAATATACGGTACGCGAAAATATCAGAAACTATTTTATACTAGCAACACAATACAATCAAATTATTTAGGCTGATCTAATCAGAGTTTGCAGTGTGGTTTTCGGCTCCGTGCTTTCAAACTTCGGAGACGCACGTAAGACTAAATGGGAAGTCAAGAGCTCACGATACTGTGTCCATGCGCCATGGCGCGCCAGTGACATTTCTGCTGACATCTGATGTCATTGACATTTCTGATGTCATCGATTACTGGAACGCGAAGAAACGGTGCAGTGCGTTCGGGATTTCCGATGACGGTTTACGATCCAAAGCGAAACGAGAACGCGGATCGCGGATCATCACCATCGTTATGAGCACGCTCTCAGGCGATGCATGAACGGGGATCGTGACGTGTCGTCTTTGTTACACGAGCGCTCCGCAACGGGGGGGAACGGGGAACAGTCGATTACGCATTCAGAACTGAACGCCGAATTCCAGATGAGGGTCGGGAATAATCCCAAGGCGAGTCAAAGAATGTCGCACTGCCCTGCCTCATTTTACAAAGGCATGCAAACGGCATCTCGCTGGGTTGTAGTGTGTCCGCAAAGCACAGAGGAATTTGGAAAACGAAGAAGCGTATAAACGGAAGTGAAATTAGGCCTACAAGCGCACATCATAGGCAAAGATCAACGCCACCGTCGTGAAAGTCATCACGTGCAGGAGGTGGTAGGATGCACTCAACGGGCAAAAGAAACACAGTGAGAGTGGCACAGCAGAATGAACGTCTTCGACTGCACAAACAGGGGAAGATTTCAGGGACAATACGCACCTTACTCAGGGACAATACGAACCTCTCCAGTGTAAGTACAGAATTCCTGAAGGAACACAACACGCAATAGAAATAGTAAAAATGGGAACAGAGCACGAACTATCGGTGCGAAAGTTCTCACGTAGGGGGAGGGGCTACGCAGCTTAAAACGACACGGCATACAAGAGTAATACACACGTACATTGGCACTTGTAGATAAGTATAAACACTGCTGCATGTTTCTTGACGTTCGATGCTACCGTGGGTATCTTCGTTGGCAACTGTGAATAAACTTGCATGGGTCTGCATCATCAAACAATCAAGCTTAGAACAACATGTCAAGCAGTATAAGTATTGGTGAAAAACATCAAGCAGAAGGAACTACGCATTCGAAAGGGTCGGGTTTGACCCCGAAGCGAGTCAAAGACTATCGCACTGCCCTGCCTCTCGGAACGGTTGTGAAAATCTACCGGGCGAAAAACCATAGTGAGAATCGGGGACCGGCATAAACAGTCCAGCGTTTTGCTCTAAGCGTTCACCTCCCAAACGAAAGTAGTACCTGCAATCATCCTGAAAACATGCGCAAAAGCGAAGAGGCCAAAACATGCAGGCCAGGGGATGTACCGACGCCGTTAAGAAACCGTGCTGCTCAGCCGGGCAAAGTGTTTTTCGGAATGAGCGTTGAGGTCTGCGGAGCAAACATACGTAGTATTCGGGTCGAATCTGAAACTGCAACCCATTTAATCGAACGGTTTCATTTAAATTGTCTTTCGATCGTGCATTACATCACAGCGTTACAGATTTGCGAAATAGCACATAGCGTAACATATAACATGTCATGCGTAACATGTCATGCGTAACATGTCATGCATTACATGACAGCGTTTATACAGATTTGCGAAATAGCATACATATGGGCAATTCCGAATTCGACTGTTCTGTATCGTCCGACATGGCTCGCGCGCCTGTCTTTGATCGAGACCATTTACAGTACTGTGTCACAGGATAGCGTAACATGTCATGCGTTACATGACAGCGTTACAGATTTGCGAAAGGGACAGGGTACGGGCGCTGGGAACTTGACAAAGTCACATGCTGACTGCATATCACGACTGCGTCTATCGCGTGAGAGACAGCGACACAGTGACCGCAATGAACGTCGCGTCGCCGGCAGCAGACGGTGAACACATCGACATCGCGGACACCATTGCCGCTGCCGTTGCGTGACTACTTACTCGTTCTTCGTTGACCCATCCCAATCCGCAATTGCATCGTAAATTTCTTCCCAGACAGCTACGCAATTTCATCAACGTTCCTCCGCCTCATGGGGCGAACGGTGCTGTGACTGCTGTGACAGCACATCAAGGTATGGTTTGCCGGAGGTCAACATTAGCATAAAAATTTGCAGATCTAGATCTCGAGATATATGTGTTTTTAGTTGGTGCTTAAGTATGGTTAAGTATGGGAGATCGCGGAACGGTATCGACCATAACTTCTTCATGCCTTAACCACTTGACTCCCCGAAGCGCATAATATGTTTAGATAGGTTCAGCCAACCTATTTATCAAATTAAAAAATTCAAATTTTTATGCTAATGTTGACCTCCGGCAAACCATACCTTGACATCTGCCTTAGAAATAAATTGCGCGTTTCGCGCACAAGTAACTTGAAGCCTTGAGCTTCAGGTAAATTAAAGATATGTATCTTGGCAGTATTTGTGCCAAGTTTCGTGCTCTAGGACGCACGGGAAGCCCTCGGCTGTTTGGCATCTTTGGGTTTGGGTTCGAACCCAGACCCAAACCCAAAACATCCGCCTTAGAAATAAGTTGCGCGTTTCGCGCACAAGTAGCTTGAAGCCTTGAGCTTCAGGTAAATTAAAAATATGTATCTTGGCAGTATTTATGCCAAGTTTCGTGCTCTAGGACACACTGGAAGCCCTCGGCTGTTTGGCATCTTTGGGTTTGGGTTCGAACCCAAACCCAAACCCAAAACATCACCTAAGCCTCCAAGTCGGCAATCTCCGCCTGACGGGCCTTCGACGCCAACACCAGAGGTTCAGCTGAGCTCGGTGTCACCTCCCTTCGCCCCTCCCAACCTTCCGGCCGTGGCCTGGCCAAGTCAGTCGTCAGGCTCCCCGTCGCCGCGCGCTCCCTGTTAAACAGCTCCGCGGCGTCTGCACTGTGATGATGCAGCCGGCTGTCAATGGGCGTGTTGCGGCCCACTGAATCGTTGAAGAGGTTCAGGGGATCGAGCACTCCCCCAGGGGAGTGCTCGAAAGGCCCTGAAGGAGTACCCACCTGCGTACCCAGCTCCTCCAATGCCCGCGGGGCTCGCGCAGACGACGGCCCCCCTGGTACGATTGCTCCTGCCTGCTCCGTGTCCGTGTCCGACAATTCGCCCGGCTCCGACTGTGGAGCCCGAGGGCCATGAACTGGATTACAAGGGCTCATGCGTTTCCTGTCAGAGCCACCCTCCACTTCTGCCACCGCTGCCTGCTGCGAGCGCGTTCGTCTCAAAGACACGTGGCCAATGCCTTGCAGTGGGTCACAAACCTCAGCAGGCACTCTCTGAGTGGAGCCGAACGCGGCGTTACCCCCAGTGCCCGCGGGGCTACCTCCCCGTCCACGCGTGTTATTCCCCCGACGAATTGCCAATGCCGTCTTTATCCCTGCCAGGACTTCCGCCCTGTCCTTCTTCGCCTTCTCCCTCTCCGCTGCAGCCTTCTCCTTCTTCTCCTTCTCCCTCTCCGCTGCTGCCTCCTTCTCCTTCTTCTCCTTCTCCTTCTTCTCCGCTTCTGCTGCTGCTGCAGTCACCGTCGGCTTCAACTCGCCGGTCAACGTCTCCGCATGCCCCTTGCCATAATTTATGCCTGCTGACTTTTCATCACCCGAATCACCCCCTCCTCCACCAGACCGTGCTTAAAGGAATTGTATGCCTCATCAAAAAAACCTCCTTCCGCGTTCATGTTGTCGTAGTGCTTCACCTCCAATTCCCTGGCTTGTGTTAGCAAACTTAGCTTGCTGTTCAACGCCGTAGCGCGGAACAGCACCCTCCTCCGCGGAATCTTACTCCGCACTGGATCCGCCACAAGCCACGGCCCATATACCCAGCATGCCGTCCCTTGTTTTGCACCTTCCCTTGGCTTCACGATGGGGCCACCAATCCAGACCACATCCTTGTGCTGTTCGTGGTACACAACCCTCCCAAAAGCCACCGTATCCCTCAGAAGCTCCCGCAACTCCAGGCACGCATCATACTCCTGTGGCTCCCCAAGCACCACACTCCTCCCCATATCCTCGTCATGATCATTGATCGCGTTCGCGAAGTCGATCTCCCGCTCCAGGGCAGTCATTGCCTGGGAAGGCTCCGAGGTAGTGGCTCGCTCAATTCCTTGCGAGTCATAATGCTTTTTTCTGCAAGGGTCATGCCCAACCACAAACTCCCAGGGCGACCCAGTTGTAGGATGATGGATAGGCACGACAAAAATATCGCAACACGTTATGTCATATCCTAATGCGCGTTCGGTATTCCAACCACGCACACCGTTGTCGAACATGGCTTGCGGGTCTGACGCTATGGGCTCCTCATCGTAAGGTAGTGAAGCGTCCACCATAGTGTCTCCCACTATTTCCATAGCGTGTGTTTCATGGTCGGGGTTGAATACTCTGGTCAACCTCGTGTAAAACGTAGCCGGAAAATAGTGGATACGTGGAGCTTGGCCGGATTCATGGCGTCGCTCCTCGTTATGACGTAGGTACGCAAGGTACAAATCCACAATTTCATCGTTTAGCATCTGCCCGGGCCGTAAACGACCTATCGAGTCGGGTGCAGGTGAGGGCGATGGGATTGAAGACGGCCCAGAAAATGATATCGGCGATGTGGCATCAAACGGTGAGGTCGGCTTTGGAGTATCCGCCGCCGTTAAATTCGCAATTCGAGCGGTCTCTCCGGCGTCGGCATGAACGACCTCACAGGCGGCGGGAACCCGTAATCCGGCGCCGGCGGCGGGAACCCGTAATCGAGTGGTATCACATCCAGCCAGGAAAGTTTCGTATAAAGTGAGCGGTTGTAGAGGGCTTAGTGGCTCAACCCGAGCGGGGGTCGGCCGTTGCGGAAGAGGGGTGGTCGTGTGCGAGCTATGACCAACTGCCGTTGAGTTCGGAGAACGTCGAAGCGGAGTCGAAGATTTTCGACGGCGAGAATCGACAATTTTAGCGTGAGACGGGAAGCGCGGCGTAAGAGGGGCTTGATAAAACGTGTCGTGCATCCTTGCCAATATTCGTATGCAAAGCCGTACGCCATGGTGGTTGATCGGACACGGCATCGGCGTAAGCGTGTGCTCGCTCGTGGGCGGTTGAGGCGGCGGCTTGGACGTAGGGAGTAACGGCGGCGGTGGGAGGTAACAATCGGCCGGTGTCGCGGTGCGCATGGCCGCCGCTTGCTGCGCGATCTGCGTAAGTGTTACGCCATCGTCGGTCTGGTGGGAAGTGCGGAGAGGCGGTTGACCCATAAGCACGGCATGACCGTCAGCGTGAGCTCGCTCGCAGGCGGGTGAGGCGGCGGCCTGGACGTAGGGAGTGGCAATGGCGGCGGCGGCGGGTAACACTTGGCCGGTGTCGGTGCACACACTCGATGCCGCAGCCTCGTTGGTCGGAGCCGTGGTGGCGGCTAGCGGTAACTTGCCCTGGGCGATAAGCATGTCCACGACTTGTTGAGCCATTTGGGTATATGGCACCTGATCGTGCGAAGGATCCTGAGACGCTTCGCCGAGACTGATGCGTTCCTCGCCGGCGGGTGAGGCGGCGGCTTCGACGTAGGTAGCAGCAATAGTGGCAGCAGCGGGTAACAATCGGCCGGTGTCGGTGCGCATGGCCGCCGCTTGCTGCGCGATCTGCGTAAGTGTTACGCCATCGTCGGACTGGTGGGAAGTGCGGAGAGGCGGTTGACCCATAAGCACGGCATGACCGTCGGCGTGAGCTCAGCAGAGGCGGGTGAGGCGGCGGCACGGACGTAGGAGTGGCAATGGCGGTGGCGGCGGGTAACACTTGGCCGGTGTCGGTGCACACACTCGATGCCGCGGCCTCCCGGCCCAGTCCGGAGCCGTGGTGGCGGCTAGCAGTAACTTGCCTGGGCGATAAGCATGTCCACGACTTGTTGAGCCATTTGGGTATATGGCACACGATCGTGCGAAGGATCTGAGACGCTTCGCCGAGCCCGATGCGTTCCTCGCCGGCGGGTGAGGGCGGCGGCTTCGACGTAGGTAGCGGCAATAGTGGCGGCTGACCAGGTAACAATTGAGGTGGTCTCGGTGCGCATGGCCGCCGCTTGCTGCACCGATACGCGTGAGTGTTACGCCATCGTCGGGTGGTGGGAAGTGCGGAGGCGGTTTTGCAAGTTTACAGGAATTGCCGGGAATGAAGACCCTAAGGTATATATGCAAAATTACTCCAGAAATTATATACACACTACACTGGGGCTTCAATTGATATAATATGCATACAGCATACAATGTGTCGTGTACAGCCTACGACATGGGCGTCAATATTTGCACTGTTAACGGACTGAATTTCATCCGTCCTTGCAAGGATTTCTGGGAATTGCGGGAATGAAGACCTAATTTATATATGCAAAATTACTCCTGAAATTATATACACACTACATTGGGGCTTCAATTGATATAATATGCATACAACATACAATGTGTCGTGTACAGCCTACGATATGGGCGTCAATATTTGCACTGTTAACGGACTGAATTTTCCCCCGATTTTTCAAAAGAGGGGGAATCTTCGATTCCATCTCCGATTTTTTCCCCAATATGCAAAATTACTCCAGAAATTATATACACACTACACGGGGGCTTCAATTGATATACTATGCATACAGCATACAATGTGTCGTGTACAGCCTACGATATGGGCGTCAATATTTGCACTGTTAACAGACTGAATTATTTCTTGATTTTTCAAAAGAGGGGGAATCTTCGATTTCATCTCCGATTTTTTCCCCAAATACACACTACACTGGGGCTTCAATTGATATAATATGCATACAGCATACAATGTGTCGTGTACAGCCTACGATATGGGCGTCAGTATTTGCACTGTTAACGGACTGAATTTTCCCCCGATTTTTCAAAAGAGGGGGAATCTTCGATTCCATCTCCGATTTTTTCCCCAATATGCAAAATTACTCCAGAAATTATATACACACTACACGGGGGCTTCAATTGATATACTATGCATACAGCATACAATGTGTCGTGTACAGCCTACGATATGGGCGTCAATATTTGCACTGTTAACGGACTGAATTACCGTGTCTACTTAATTGATTTTAATTCCGAAAATGAGCCGCAATAAACTATTTAATTAAGTTTGTTGGTCCCCCAGATTTAATTATTTAATTGATTTTAAAGTTGTTTGTTTTAACTGGAGGAATACAGATAATTATGCGAAAATTATTTAATTTATGAACTTTGTTTGTTTGTTCACACTATTATATGACCTATATTTAATTATTTTGTTTTGCTTGTTTTTTCTTTTTTGCTATATCGGTGCAATCGTGACCCAGAGAATTATTCAAAAGTACAAGTATACAATACGGTAACGAATGGATACCGGCAGTACGAAAGTTCGTTGCGTGTTTCCAAGCTATGTGTTCACTGTAATATGCAACGTCAATATGCACCTTCACTGCCCACTACTACCAGCTCCACTGCCACTGGCACCAGCGCCACTACCACTGCCACTGCCACCAGTGCCACTGCCACCACCGCCTGAAGCCATGATCCCCTTCAGATTTGCCATCACAATAGCAAACATGTCTTGAGGGATTCCGTTCTCCTCAGCGGGAGACTCAACGTCCCACAAATGCACGATCTCATCTTCCTCAAAGTCCATCCTTCCTGCGAGGAACAGCCGGAGTTCGTGGCGTTTGCTGAGAACCAACCGCATCCTCGCCCATCCATTCATCAAAGTCAGCCTCATACAAAAAGTCATTAACCCACCTTCTAGGGTCTGTTTCGTAGTCGCGCTCAGCCACCAGACTCGCACCTAGGTCGACGTCGCATCTCTGCAGGGGGGTTGAACGATGCACGAACGCGGTGTGTTTTAACGGGCGTCCAGCGCCCTTCTTGAGAACTTGTCTTAAAACTCGTTCTCCTATTCCTAGGAATCTTTCTCTTGCACTGCGCTTAGGACGTGCCGAGACGGGTCGGAGAACGGTCGGGTCTGAGTTCACTGATGCTGCCGGAACCCCTCGCTTGACACCAAAGCTGAGGAGGGAGGCCTGTTGAAGCCTCTCGAGTGACCTGCGCTTCTTGGCCATATCCCCGAGCGTTGTTTTGCCACATCGGCATTCTGTCGGAAGAAAATTGCAGATTAAACAAAGCTCTCCCTCGTGTCCCGAGCCGCCAGCCATACCTGCCGTGTAGGTGAAGAGAGTGACCAGTTTCCAGTTATTTTGTCACTTTGTTTGTTTTCGCGCTGAGGGGCGAGATCGGAATTATATATTTAATCCTTTGTTGTTTAAATTTGTTGTAATGATGTGTATGGCACAATATTTAATTATTTACCTTATTTTTTTTTCGCAACCTATCCGGGAGGAATTATTTAATTTTAAAGCCTATTTACGTTTCAAAAGACGATTTTTCCCTCCATAATTATTTACATTTAAAATCAATAAAGTAGACACGGTATTTCTTGATTTTTCAAAAGAGGGGGAATCTTCGATTTCATCTCCGATTTTTTCCCCAATACACACTACACTGGGGCTTCAATTGATATGATATGCATACAACATACAATGTGTCGTGTACAGCCTACGATATGGGCGTCAGTATTTGCATTGTTAACGGACTGAATTTCATCAGTCCTTGCAAGGATTTCTGGGAATTGCGGGAATGAAGACCTAATTTATATATGCAAAATTACTTTAGAAATTATATACACATTACACGGGGGCTTCAATTGATATAATATGCATCTGACATACAATGTGTGTCGATGTCTGACCCGATATGGGCGTCAATATTTCTGCTTGTTAACGGGGTGAGATTTCATCAATCCTTGCAAAGCTGATTTACAGGAATTGCAGGAATGAAGACCTAATTTATATATGCAAAATTACTCCAGGAAATTATATACACACTACACGGGGCTTCAATTGATATAATATGCATACGGCATACAATGTAATCGTGTCGACCTACGATATGGGCGTCAATATTTACTTGTTAACAGTTCTAAAATTCACCCGTCCTTGCAAGGCTTCTACAAGGAATTGCAGGAATGAAGACCTAATTTATATATGCAAAATTACTTTAAGTATATACACACACTACATGGGGCTTCAATTGATATAATATGCATACGGCATACAATGTCGTGTACAGCCTACGATATGGGCGTCAATATTTGCTTGTTAACGAAGATTTGAATTTCATCGATTCCTTGCAAGAATTTCTTGGAATTGCGGAATGAAGACCTAAGTTATATATCTCTTAATAGGAGAAGTCGTCACCCCCTGACGATTAGAGGGTCATATAACAAATCCCATATCTAAAATCGCCTTTTTAAATTCTTTCAGACTCGTCTGACGACTTCACAACGCTATCTTTGAACATATATCCAGGACGGTTGGATACGAATCTGGATATAAATAGAACGCCATAAGAAAGCCGATGAACACAGCTTTCCAACGATGTCCGACATTCCATATGAATCGAACGATTCTTCCGATGCGGTCGATCCAAGTGAAGGGGGGGGTGAAGAATTTCACCAAATTTCTGTTTGCTGAACTTTGATGACACGTGCCATTCCACAGATGAATCGCACATGTGCATGTCGCATATCGGTGTGACGGGATTCGAGTGACCTTTTACATGCATAATCTTTTATTTAAATTTATTTTGTAACGGCGACTCGATTGATCAATACGTGTCTTTCATCCATGTCACTTTTAGCCCCTTTTTGGGGGAAAACTTGAATTTCGGTACAGCGTACCCACTTTTTCTCTCACTGTAGTGAATTTTTATACGTCACTTATACACAAATCTAATTTGTTTAGTATGAGATTTAAAGTCGTCACCGTGTGACGTAAAACTCTCTCCTATAAGGAGATACAAAATTACTCCCAAAATTATATACACACTACATGGGGGCTTCAATTGATATAATATGCATACAGCATACAATGTGTCGTGTACAGCCTACGATATGGGCGTCAATATTTGCATTGTTAACGGACTGAATTTTCCCCTGATTTTTCAAAAGAGGGTGAATCTTCAATTCCATCTCCGATTTTTTCCCCAATATGCAAAATTACTCCAGAAATTATATACACACTACACTGGGGCTTCAATTGATATAATATGCATACAACATACAATGCGTGTCGTGTACAGCCTACGATATGGGCGTCAATATTTGCACTGTTAACGGACTGAATTTCATCAGTCCTTGCAAGGATTTCTTGGAATTGCGGGAATGAAGACCTAATTTATATATACAAAATTACTCCCAAAATTATATACACACTACATGGGGGCTTCAATTGATATAATATGCATACAACATACAATGTGTCGTGTACAGCCTACGATATGGGCGTCAATATTTGCACTGTTAACGGACTGAATTTTCCCCCGATTTTTCAAAAGAGGGGGAATCTTCGATTCCATCTCCGATTTTTTCCCCAATATGCAAAATTACTCCAGAAATTATATACACACTACACGGGGGCTTCAATTGATATACTATGCATACAGCATACAATGTGTCGTGTACAGCCTACGATATGGGCGTCAATATTTGCACTGTTAACAGACTGAATTATTTCTTGATTTTTCAAAAGAGGGGGAATCTTCGATTTCATCTCCGATTTTTTCCCCAAATACACACTACACTGGGGCTTCAATTGATATAATATGCATACAGCATACAATGTGTCGTGTACAGCCTACGATATGGGCGTCAATATTTGCACTGTTAACGGACTGAATTTCATCAATCCTTGCAAGGATTTCTGGGAATTGCGGGAATGAAGACCTAATTTATATATGCAAAATTACTCCAGAAATTATATACACACTACACGGGGGCTTCAATTGATATAATATGCATACAACATACAATGTGTCGTGTACAGCCTACGATATGGGCGTCAATATTTGCACTGTTAAGGGACTGAATTTCATCCGTCCTTGCAAGGATTTCTGGGAATTGCGGGAATGAAGACCTAATTTATATATGCAAAATTACTCCAGAAATTATATACATACTACATGGGGGCTTCAATTGATATAATGTGCATACAACATACAATGTGTCGTGTACAACCTACGATATGGGCGTCAATATTTGCACTGTTAACGGACTGAATTTTCCCCTGATTTTTCAAAAGAGGGGGAATCTTCGATTTCATCTCCGATTTTTTCCCCAATATGCAACATATTTCCAAAATTTATATATACATTTCACTGTGGCGTCAATTGATATAATATGCATACAGCATACAGCATACACTGTGTCGTGTACAACCTACGATATGGGCGTCAATATTTGCACTGTTAACGCGCTGAATTTCATCCATCCTTGCAAGGATTTCTGGGAATTGGCAGAATGAAGACTTAATTTATATATGGAAAATATTTCTAAAAATTGTATATATGTTATGTTATGAGCGCGGTTTGGCATGAGCGCGCCAGGCGCCCTCATGATTAGCACAAGCGCGCCAATAAGCGCGCTTGTGCTAAACAGTTTCTGGCACAAGCGCGCCAGGCGCGCTCGTGCTAAAAATCGGCGCTCATATGCGCGCGGCGCGCTCATAACGTAACATATATATATATATATATATATATATTGATTCGACTTTCGTACTTGTGACAGTATTGTTCCTTGGGGCAGTAGCCATCTGTTTGCTACCGTTTGGATACATTCCGTACATGCACACACACACACACATATCGTATATAATTATACTTGTTGATATTAACATGTCCGGTACATGTCAAGGTATGGCTTACGCGAGGTCGACTTTACACAAAACTTCGGAAAATATTTTTATTCGATAAACATGTCGCTTAAACCAATCTAAACATATTGCGCGCTCTGGGTATACAATTGACCCAGGCATCGCAAAGTTATGGCCGATACCGCTCGGTTACCTCCCATACTTAACCATACTTAAGCGCACACTTAAATCGCATTTATCTCACGATCTAGAAAATCGGAAGTTTTGTGTAAAGTCGACCTCGCGTAAGCCATACCTTGATGTGTACCTGGCATATACGCGGGTCAAAGTTACACTACGGGTACACATGCACCAACCCACGTACATATGCACTGGTTGATATTAACAATTTAACATGACTAGTGCGCATGTACCCCGCATGCACTTTGGCGTCTGGTACACATGTACACAGGACAGGTACATGTGTACGAAATCATGGGTACGGGTGTGGTACACATGCACTTCAGGTTGAGAACACATGTGCCCAGCATATACGAACGCAACGGTACATGACCCACATAGGTATCCTTCATGTACGGATGTACCAATGTGCGTACTATCTTGTATACGCGCGCACATGCACTAGACGTGTACCAAACTAATACGTACACATGTACCCAGTATGTACTATTTAACCCCTATGGAGCGGATGGAATTTTTGGCCAAAAGCACTAGTTTCACAAATGTGCCGTTTTCACGGTATATGGTACCTTGGTAAGTGTGGGTGATTCGTTACATGTTCCATAACTCCTATAAAGTGATTTTGATCTATAAAATACATAATCGCATTATATATACAACGATATATCGGTGATATACAAGCCAAAAAACACGTTTTCCAGGAATCAAAAGTGTCAAAAATCAGTTCTCACAACCGCTTATTCGAGTATTAGGTCGCACCTCGACCATAAAACAATCGCCTATGCCTTGAAAATGGTAATGGTGGCTGTACTTAAACGCACCAATACATCGAAATATTGAAGCAATAAGGTGAAAAACATTTAAAAAAAAACGAAAAAACATCATTTGTCAAATGTTTTCCACACTTAAGGCCATATTGTGTGTTTTCGGGGGAAATCGACTGTTGGGAAAGTAAGTATTGCCCATATGAGATGCATGGTCATTTTATATGAGAGTGGTCACTGAACCAACAAATTCTTGTCGATGAATGGCATCTACACCTCGATTTTGCACACTTTAAGATACTTTTGACCCAAATTTCATGCCTAGAAATAAGCAACTAACTTTGGGGATTTTATTACAACAAAATTGCTCTTGGGTGAGATATATATATATATGCTAAGTATATGTGTAGAATAAATTGTTGAGTATTAGATATACCTATTGCAACGGGTGTGCGAAGCTTGTATGGCCGATTCCGACAAGTGCTATCGGGCTGAGAAATGAATCCAAGCTTAGAGTTTGAAGTGGTTGTACCGTATACGGCACAAACCGCTCCATATGCATGCGCGTGCGTATTTGTTGGGTACAAAAACATGTACCAGGCATGCACTGCAAGGGGAAACATGGTGAGTGCATATGCACCAGGCATGCACTACAGCACAGGAAAGTCAAGGCAAGTCAAAATATTTACATTCTATTACAAAGTGTTTAACTTTTCTTATTTTATTCTATTCCGCCGGCTCCTTTTAGGCGCCGCCTCCTTGCAGTCGGCTCTGCTGCCTCCCTCTTTTACACCTTCGGAGCCTCTTCGAAGGGAGGCCCGTCCTCGGTGGGAGGATCGGCGGGAGGATCGACGGGAGTAGGATCGAGATGTGCAAGCATTTTCGTCCGATTCTTCTCCGCCTTTTTGTCCATTACCCTTCGGTACACAGGGATGTACCCAAGGGGTCTTGGGTACATCGCGATGTACCCAAGGTTTTTTGCATATTTGAGGCACTAGAATAATCACGTTTGAGCTGGGACCGTTATATATCGATCCCGACTCGATGCTGAACACGGCGATATGTCACATGCATGGTGAAGATTCCGCAATATATCACTATAAGCGCGGGAAAACACCTTAAAAGCCAGCTTTTAAAAAAACATTTGATTTTCAAAGTGTTTTCACCAGTGTTGTTGAAGTTGGGTTTTCGGTGCTTCTTGAGTCTCCCGGACGTCTCCAGCAGGGCATATATATCTTTTGTTGTAGTTGTTCACTTATCGGTGTTTTCTTGGACGGAGGTCCCCCGACTTCGCCCCCGCCCGACTGGCCAAGTCGGAAATAATATTCGCCTCTCGGGTTCGTATGCCCGTAGACACTTCCGCGAGGGCCATGTCGTCAGCTCGTGAACAAGTCGGTGCTCTCCTCGTAAAGTAGCATGCATTTCCATACTGTAGCGATGAATGGAAAGTTACCTTTAAAAGACATTTTGATAGAGTATCAAAGGATATGTGCACACACACCATGTGCTAAAAGTTATTATGAATTCAAACCCTAAGTTATTTACGCGTTATACCTAGGGAAAATGGTTTGCCCCTCCGACATATGCACGCACACTCACATGCGTGTAAACTGCAATTTTGAATGTTGAGGTGTGCACCGTTGTTTACACATTGACTTTAGGTCATACTTTAGCTATATAACACTTCAGTTTGGTCGAGATAGCCCACTGCATGGTGTATAAGGGTGCTCAAAGTCGATGTACCCAAGCGATGTACCCAAGATTTTGGCCCTTTAAAAAATCGGAAAATCAGACTCTGTTGAACCCCCTGATCTGTGTTTTTTTCCCTGACGACTCATGGGCTTGGCTGCGAGGGCGTTGATGAGCAGAGCGATATTGGTGCTGGTTCAATTTCATCAGCGCGATCATTAGGTTCCTCGTCACGCGCTTCGACAATTTGCAGATGTTCTGGCTTGGATTTTATCCGGACTCTCCGAGGGCGGCTCAGAGGACTTTTGGAGACTCTTGTTTGTTGCTTTCTCCGCTTCCAGGGCTTCGGCGTAAAGCAACTTTGCGCGCGGAGATAGTTCGGAAAACTAAGGTGCGAGTGGTTTTGGGACGATGATGAATGGGGACCCCGTATTTTCCTGAATGTCGCCCTCTTGCAGCCTACTGGCCAACTCAAGTTTCTCGGGAGAAAGAGAGTTGGCAGATGCGATGGAACTTATCAAAGAGGGCTGATTTTCTAAAGCGATTTCCCACTTGATCCCGCAGCACTAGCACCATTGAATGATGCCACACTGGTGGAACTTCTTCGCGGGCTGCATCCGGTTGATTCTGATTTGCCGGAGATGGCTGCTACTTCTTCTCTTGTCTTGAAAGATGAGACCTTTGAGGAGGAGTTTAACCAGCTTCCGGTGGTTTCAGGCCGCGGGATCAGCTTCGGTTTGAATATCTTCGTGCAGCTGGAGCCGCCACTAATGCAGACAGCATGAAACGAGCTGTTAATCATGCATGAATGTTCGTCAATGGATTGTGGCTAATGGGGTCTTCGAGTGCCAGATTCGATTCGTCATTGGCTGGCGGGGGCTCGCTTGCTTGCACTTCTGAAGCCAAGTGGTGGTGTTCGGCCTATTTCTTGTGGGATAGCCTTTCGACGCTTGGCTGAGAAAGTTATTTGCCGGCAGATGCGGTCGTCGTGGGCAGCATACTTTTGCCCGCCGCCACGTCCTGGTGCGCGCTCTACTTGAGCGATGCAAGTTGGAGTGGGAATCCCCGGAGGTGCTGAAATCTGTGTCCATACAGTCCAAGTATTACTGGAAGCACATCGTCCCGATTGGGTGCTCGTGGAAGTTCACGCCCAGAATGCCTTCAACTCGGTTTCTCGGCCTTCGGTTTTTGAGACAGTGGCTGCTCACTTTCCTGAACTGTGTGGAGTGACAGAATGTTGGTATCAGCAGGCAGCCAACCTTGGGTGGAGGGGCGAGGCGATGGTGAATATCACTGGCTGTCATCCAGAGGAGGGGACAAAGCAAGGAGACCCGCTGGGGCCTTTCTTTTTTGCAGTACCTTTGCAGCCTGCGCTAGAGGCAACCTTAGAAGCACATCTCGATGTGACTGTGATTGCATTTCTGGACGATGTTCGGTTGATTGGTCCTCCTGAGCTGACTGAGCTGGGACGGGCTGCTTATGACACACTTCGGCAGGGCATGTTTGACATCGGGCTGGATCTCAACGTGATGAAAAGTACGGTATTCTCCCCCTCCGGAGAATGCCCCGAGTTTTCAGATGTTGTTGATGACAACGGCGTCCCTATCTCAGGAGCTGCTTTGGCCTCGGAGGGGACTAAGGTGGCTGCTGGGAGTTCCCGTTGGAGGTGGTGCTTTCGTGTCCGAGGAATGCTGTAAGATGGCAGTCTCAGCAACGTCGGTCCTTCCGCTGCTGGAGCTGAATGATCCCCAAGCGCAACTGCTGTTATTGCGTTTCTGTGCCCATTGGAGGTTTTTGCATTTGATACGTCGTGTGCGTCCTGATCTTCTTCAATCGGGTGCTTTACACTTCGACGAGGGGGTGCAGCGCAGCTTGCGGCGGATTCCGGTCAGCCCGTTGCCGTTGAACGAGGAGTCGTGGCCATCAGTCAAGTTCCCACGGCCTGGGGGGCTTGGGTCTCTCATCCACCCAACGGCTGTCATTGGCAGGTTGGGTAGGTCCTTGGGCTCAGGTGTGGGCTCGTATGCGGCTTGGGGTGCCAGCCTTGGAGGAGTGCTGCCTCCCTAGTCTTTGCAGTCACGGGGAAGGTTTGGCGGTGGGGAGGTTGGGACAAAGTCTCCATTCCTCCCTACAGGCGCTTTGCATTTCGCACAACCGAGTGGTTGATGCCCGTAGAGATGATCATCCCTTCCCGTCAGTGGGTTGGCCCGAGTTGGATTCAGAGCTTGGGCGGGGTCTCTTTGCGCAACCCAAAATTAAGTTGCAGAAGAACCTTTCTGCGGTCTTGAACGGATCCGATTGGCTTGATTTATTTGACGAAGCTGCGCCTGCCTCTCGAGCTCGGTTGCTTTCCCTTTCCCAACGTGGCGCCACTGCTCACTTGGCAGCCGCATCCCCGCGTCGCCTTCTTTTCGGCTTCCATCCACTCAGGCAATTGTCGCCTTGGTCGGCAATTGGGTGCCCCGATGCCTATTCTAGCTGGTGTGCATAGATGTGTATGTGGAGCTTCTATTGACCCCTTTGGCTACCACTACCTTGTCTGTAACCGGCGTGGATGGGCTATCACAGCACATCATGCCGTTCGCGTGATGTGTTGGCATCTATGCAGAAGCAAGTCTTTGATCCAGCCTTTGTCATCGTGGAGGATCGCAATAATCATGGTCATTCGCCTGATTGGACGCCTGACATCACAGTGCTCAACCACGATGGACGAGGCAGACATATCGCGATTGACGTGAGCCTCGCATTCCCTTGCTGTGCCTCGTATGTGGACCGGGCTGCTCGGGAGCCGCTGCGGGCTGCGGCGATACATGAGCGAGCCAAGAGGGCATTGTACGGGCCAATCTGACCGCACACGCTTGTGCCTTTTGCGATGGAGTCTTGTGGAGGTTTGGGGAAATCGTCGCGGAAGTTCTTCGACAGTTGTGTACAACGCATGCAAGGCCGATTGTTTCAGGAGGAGGATGATGCAACATGGAGCACGCGGAGCTTTTCGACCTATTGGTTGCAGCGGATGGTGGTTGCCTTGCACGGCTCGCAGGGCTACGGAATTGCTTGCAGGGCTAGTCATGATTATCAGCATGGGTGAACGCTGTGAATCTGCACGATGTTTATCTAGGTGGTAGTTTTGGCATTTGGATGAGGTTGTTTGTTTGTTTGCTGTGCCTTTGACCTTTCCATTGTGAGATGTGCACCTTACAATGAAGCTTCTGATACCTCTTTACATATACATATGAACATGCAGACTATAAAGAGAATGAAGTCGAGAATTTTAGAGCAATATATATATATGGGTTATGGCGATTTTTTCGTTCAGCTAGATAACTTAACAATGTGACAACCTTCCAAGGAATGCACATTGCTTTGGTATATGTATACTGATATTGTGGACGGAAATCGCTACTATATTGGGCAGTCTTCGACTATTGACCTCGAAACTTTGAAAAAAAACATATCAGGAAATCTAGAGATCGAATCATTGTGGTACGCAAACTACGCTTTCACTTTCGTATACGGATATCACCTGCTGTCCGTTGGATTCGTCGGGTGTCGTTTTAGTATTTAAAAACTATGCCACCACTTTTACATGTTACTAGTCGAAACGTCCATGGCTGAGTTGGTAATGCGTTGTGCGATATGCCACGATCCTGATGCATGCAATTTGCAATTCACGCCAAATTCTAACGACAACCGCGAATTCCCGACATAAAGTGCATCCTCTCATAGAGGAGCATAAATACGAGCACACCATATACAACCAAAATAACGTGGCCCAGTAAAACTCCGGGTAGTTTCAACATATTTGAAGTGCTTATATGCATATTCACCATATATATATATATATATATGACATATTCTCCTATTTATAAACTAATATCATGTTCGTACCATGAACCGGCATAATACACCCTCAGAATTAAAGAGTCGGCCAGAGCGGCCCTTTACCAGTATTCCCGGACGTTTGCAAATCCGCAACTGAAATCCGAATATGCATCTTAAGATGTTCACTGATTGTTCTCACATCGTTCAATTATAAAAATTCATGCAGGTCACTGGCACATACAAGTTACTAAAAATAGCATTATTACAGTTTTTGCTAATTACATTCAGGTCAACACGTTAGGCATGGGAAGCCAATTGGGCTTCAACCACATCAAACATACACTGCCCTACCAGCGGCCCCGGCCACCACCACTCCAGCCCCCGCCCCAGCCTCCACCTTTACCTCCCTTCCCCTTTCCCTTGCCGCCCTTCCCTCCTTTGCCTTTTCCTCCCTTACCCCAACCCTTGCCACCACCCCTGCAATTCCTTCCCATTTCCTCGAGATCTGGGGAAACTGTTTGGTTTGCTTCTTTCATAATCTTCACCAGATCCCTCGAGCATCTGCTATCTGCTTGTGTGAAAAAGGTGTTTGCTATCCCCTTTGCCCCGGCGCGCCCTGTTCTCCCTATCCGGTGAACGTAGTCTTCCACTTGCGTAGGAAAGTCGTAGTTGATCACACGGTCTACCCCCTGCCTCACCAACAGAACCCTCGTGTTAAAGGTGAGCCTGACTTCTGTGTATACCATGACGCCGATTAAGTATGACATCCGCAAGCAAAGCCACGACAAAATTAACTCCACTGGCCTGCTCCTCGAGCCCAATTCATCACACAATCTGGCGTCCATAAACTTCGCAAGAAAATCGGGCGCCTTGACAAACAACCCTGGAGCGTGCTAGGTGAAGGTGCACCCTGGAGTGTGCTCAGTGAAGGCAAATGTCAACATCAACGCAGCACTCCACACATGCTCACCCTCGAGAAGAAAGGACATGGCAGCAAGTCCCCGTAACGCCCAAGCACGGAATATGAGCCCTGCAGGCGGGCGCTTCGCACACCTTGATGTCCAGCCCCCTGGCCGCCACGTCGGTTGCGATAAGAATGGGCGACTCGCCGCTTTTGAAGCAGCCGAGGGTCCACTCTCTCTCATCCTGCGTCTTATCGCCGTGAATGGCCCCCACCCCAAGCTTCTCGTTCCACAGCGCGTTCTCCAGGTCGTAGCACTCCGTCTTGCGGTTGCAGAACACAATCACTTTGTCGGTCGGTGCGCAATCTTTCAGAATCGCCTTCAGCTTCTCATATTTTTCACGTTGATCAACAATCTCCACCACCTGCCCACATAGCGCACAGAATCAGCAACCTCCCCATGGCACTACACCACTCAGCACTCACTCCTCACCACCCGGTGACCCTTGCTCGAGCTCCCTCATATACAGGACGCGCTTCACGCACACACATTACACAGGTTACTGCAAAAAGCCCGTCAAAGCTGCAGCACTTGGACTGCTGCTTATTAGGCAGCAGTCCAAGACAATGTGGGGCAGCACATTATATCCACCGGGAAGGAGGAATGAGTCTTCACCTGCTGAACATCTCGGTTGGCCACCAGCTCACCCTGCTTGCCGATATTGATCCGAATAGGTTTGTTCAGAATCATGTCCGCGATGCGCTGTACAACTCTAGGCCACGTGGCAGTGAAGAAGAGGGTTTGCCGGGTTTTGGGTAGGCTTTCCACGATCTTCAGGATATCCTTCTCGAAGCCCATGTCGAGCATGCGGTCCGCCTCGTCGAGCACCAAGAAGCTGGTACGCTTCATTGACAAAATATCCGCCCCGTCCCACTGTCCCCGGCAAATACCCGCCCGGTGGACCGTCACAAGGCAACCCACAGGACTTGCGACATATAAATGCAGATCCAGAAATACCGCTGTCTGTTCGCTCATCTCTCAGGGGGAAGGGGGAGAGGGGGGGGACAAGTCCATCCTCCCCCAGGAGAACTAGAAGAGAGGGGGGTCTGAGAACAAGGGGAGGGCGTTGCATTGGGCAGGAGCAACGCAGAGTGCCGCCCGCCACTGACACAGCAATGTGTGCGGCAAAAGGGCGAAATGAAGACGTAGGAAGTCTCCCCACCAACGCCCATCAGCATTCACCAAGGCCTGAAAAATGATAGCGAATACGACAAAAAGCTGGCCGGACGAACACTTGGCGGGGTGGATTTGTGGGAAGCAGCTGGCGATCCAAGTGGTGCGTTATAGCAGCGGTGCCAGAGAAGAGCCTGTGGCCTTGCGGGCCTCAAGGCGGTGCCCGAGAAGAGCCTGTGGCCTTGCGGGCCTCAAGGCGGTGGCACACCGCCTCCACCAGGGTCTCCGAAAGGAGGACTCAATGGCTCCCTACCCTCGCCTGCCTCCTGTAGTTAAGTCTGCAGGCAGGCCCGATGGTCCCATACAGACGCCCCTACCCTCGCCTGTCTCTCGTAGTTAAGTCTGCAGGCAGGCCCGATGGTCCCATACAGACGCCCTACCCTCGCCTGTCTCTTGTAGGTTAAGTCTGCAGGCAGGCCCGATGGTCCCATACAGACGCCCCTACCCTCGCCTGTCTCTCGTAGTTAAGTCTGCAGGCAGGCCCGATGGTCCCATACAGACGCCCCTACCCTCGCCTGTCTCTTGTAGTTAAGTCTGCAGGCAGGCCCGATGGTCCCAT